>QLYP01000057.1:775312-811393 GCA_016647725.1 Nasonia giraulti
AGAGAGAGAGAGAGAGAGAGAGAGAGAGAGAGAGAGAGAGAGAGAGACGAAGGAGGTACACACTCTTTCGGGGTGCGCAGCGGTAAGGGGAGGTCTGCTTGCAGTTTTGATAATGACTTTATAGCGGTCCCGAAGGATGTATGGTGGGAGCTGTAAAATTAGAGGAGCACGACCTTGCCGTAAATTATTTTTATAAATTGCCGAGTGTTTTGTGTGATCGGGTGATCATTGAGCGGATTTTTATGGCACGTTCGGGCGAGGAGCTCGGGACGCACGGACTGAAGGAGTCTACCTATATATTTTGATTTATCAGGGGTGAGCGGGGTATGTACTGCTGATGTGTACGGTGCCGTTTGTGCCGGAATTTGCAAGGTGGCGTTAGTTTTGTTGCTTTGACTTTTGTCGATTACTACAATTTTTTTATTAAATTAAAAAGTTAAACTTAAAAATATGCGCAAAACTCGAACGCGTCGGCTGGCCGTATACGCACGAACGCCGAAGAAAAAGCGAGCAAAACAGCAAAGTTACCTCGCGCCGCGCACTCTATTAAGCATATTTTTTCAGCAATAAATGCAATGTAAAATACTAAACACTCCTCTCTCGACTCGGACGTTATATTGTTTTACTATTATTTTGCTCGGACATTTTCCGAGCTGGCAGTAAAAACTCACGGCGCAAATCACGCGGATGTAATTAAAACCGTAATAAAATAATAATTCAAAAGCGACACCCTATATAGCTAAGCGCGCGTCGCCTGCGCCGTCAATGCGATGTTCCGGCCGGGCCTCGTCGGCCTGCGGCGCATAAAGAAATAAAAAAGTAACGGCAACTGCAGCCGAAACTCCTGACTTTTAATAATTTCTCTAATAAAGAAGTTAATCTTCGGGGTGTATTGGGGAGCGACGCTGTAAATACCCGTACACGGTTTTATCCCTCGGCGCGTTTGCCTGAACGCGCAAGTTTAAATTTTCGTTAAAATGTTTATCGTCGGCATTCAGTCAACGATATTATTCTGGCTTTTCCGCGATTCTCAAGTATACGGAGATTGTAAACAGAAGGCCTCGCTAAATCGGAGCAATGTTAAGAATATAACCGAGGAGTACACAGGCTTATTTCTGTAGCGAAGCATAAAAAGTCTCCTCCTTATAGACGAGCATAAAACCGATGTGAGTACCTTTACGCGCATAAGACTCTCGGCGAGTTATCAAAGTAGAGCATAAATTTAGCTAAACTCGCTAGTTTGGAAAAAAAGAACTCTCTCACTCGCGCTTTTTTCCGCGTTAATTGGGTTAAATTAGCCGCGGAACCTTATACATACTCTCGCTTGCGGCGAGGTCCACTTTTGAGTGCGTGTAATGTGTACTGTGCAGTGTGTATAAACACACTTTTGGGGCGGTTTGAATTTGCTTTTTGACGGCTTAATGAGCGACGCGACTGGCCGCGCGTTTTCTGGGTTAATGCGCTCTTTCTTGTACAGTGTAGTCGTGTACACGAAAAATTTTCACGGCCGCCAAAGCGCTGGCTCATATAAGTAGTCGCTTTTACGATTTTCGAGAACAGAGGACTCTGTCCTTAATTGGGCAATGCAATTCGCTTACTGTCTAGTCTCTCGGATTAAACACGAATTCAAATTCGTTCGACGAAAATAAAAAGTCTGTGCAGAGCAGCAGATTCACTTGGCGGGGCTCGAGAAAAATGAAAGCGCCGCCGCTCGATATAATTGGCATAGAGGCGCGCGATGTAGCGCCGGCCGTGAAGAAATAATATTTCGCGGCGGCTTACGGTCCTAGAACACATCCTCGCGCGCGAAAATTCACTAACGAGCCGAGCGCACGCGAACTACATGCGCCGCGATCCTGTACACGCTTTCAGCACACACATACCTCGTCATGCTCCTTTATCACGAGCGCCCGCGCGCGATCGCGTTTTCCAGGATTCTTTACGACTGCATAGAGCTGCAGTCGAACCTGTAGGCGGTAATTACGAAAAGTTCGGACTCTGGATCTGTAAATAGTGTTTATATGTGTATATCTATAGGGTTTTGGCACTTTTTTGTTTTTGAGAAATTTAATAGCTGTCTGTGCAGCTTGGGTGATGGCTTTCACGCCGTGCGCGGAAAAATGGTACGGTCGGGTGTATACTTCGGAGTTTGTTATTATTTTGCTGAGAAACGTCAAATTTCAGTTGGAAAAGATTTAGCTCAATTTATTCAAACGATAAATCGTATCATATTATCGATACAGAGCTGGCATTGATTAAGCCGTGCGCTACATCTAATTTAATTTGTTACGAGAAATTAAATTCTAATAACGCCTATAATTGTGTAACCCGCCGCGCAGTGTGCGCTCGAGATATGAAAAAATAAATTAGAGCTGCAATAATATTTTTTTTTTCTTAACGACCAGCGTGTATACATACTCAATGCTTAGTTGCGTAATACGCGGAATCGATAATCGCACTTATTTATCATCTATTAATATCTACAACAATTTCACGATACCACTCCGGCCATAAATAACCCAATACGAAGTTTCAGCCAACGTGGGCCACAAATGTCCCGCACAGCTCCTTCAAATTTTTTTTCATCTCGCTCCGCGTTTCACGCAAATCCAGACGTCCGTTCAACAGCACAAGGAGAGCACACGGCGCTCCTGTACACTCCTATATATTGTCCGGCAAGTCACCGCAGATTTCGGAAGCGGGCACAGCGTGCGGCTTTTACGATCGGCAACTCTTTACGAAAGCGCAATGTTATGTACGTTGCCCAACCGCTTTGCCCGGCAACATGGCTTATACAGCTCGAAAATCGAAAAGCTTGAGCAAAAAAAAGAGGGAACCCTTTAACGGTCCCGGCCGCGTAAAATCCGTGCCAGTCGTGCAACTACGAGCTGCTGCTGCAGCGACGAGGACGACGAAAAAAAAAGAGTTACCTCTCGGAGAAACGGTACTCTCTCGCGTCCAGCGTCTCTCTGGAGAAAAAAATCCCGCTAGATTTTTTTCTTCTCGCTGATGCTCCACAAGTGGTCCCCCGACCCTTTGATGCCCGAACCAGTTCTCGGACTCTGCGCGCGGTGCGTTTATTGCGGCCGATTTTTTTTCGCTGTGCGGTTCAGTTGAGGGGATTAGGATTAGGACGCAAGGGGGTAGCATGCAATTTCGATGTGTTTACCTAACGCCTTGAACTCTTTTTCCTTGTTCTCCGAGCGCTTGAGAATATCTGTTAATTTATTGACGGGGGCGTAATATAACTGCGGACAGGGGAAAATCTGCCGACGGGTTTATCGCTTTCGGTAAGGCGATTATGCTGCTGTGCGGTCGGGGGGCGGAGTGTTTACACTGTCGAAGTATATGGTCATACCCGGGAGTGACCTTTTATTGCGCCGCAACGCGGATCTTTTGGGTTCGTGCAGTATACGTACCGGGGAAAAATAATTCGAGATTTATGACCCGCTGAATATGCACACGCGTTGATACGGTCATAAGCAAATTCGTATAATATGCCGAGCGGGCGGTCGCGGCTTATCACGCTCGGAATTAATGAACGAAGTATTATAGTCACGTTCGCTGTGTTAATAGGAATTCGTGTGATACGAAGCATTTCGACTATTTGAATTATAAACCGCTTGTAAATCTCGATTCGAGATAGGATTGTTGGGTCGCATTCTGGGAGTCCTCTGCCTCCTTGTGTGATAAGATAAAAATAGAGGACCGAAAACGATTGATTTTAAAAAGCAATTAGCGTGCGGCAGTGAAAAAAAATGCTAATACGTCGATTACTTTTCGCTTTGGTTAATCTTCGCGCAATAAACCAAAACTACATGTGTGCGCATGATGAAAAAATTGCTTGTATCTTAACGACCCAATTAGAAGATAGTATCGAGCTATAATTGCATCTTTCTCTTTCATATTTGAGGAATGAAGCGCAAATCTCTCTCTTTCTGGTTTCGGAAGCTATGCGGCCTGTCTGCGCGTTTAAGCTCGAGGGTAATTTAAATTCCATTGCGACGTCGTTACGTCTAGCGGTAGAGCCGAACGGATTAATATGACGTCACACCCCAGCGATTCCTATGAGCTGTGTGTCTGCGTTGCTGTATACACACAGGCTTTTAAATGCCTGCGTGATTTGGAGTACTTGACAGTTAATTAGATCATCAGCGAAGTGTTGGATTGAAGAATATCGAGTGATTATCATGTTTACTTATTTTTCCTTTGAATGTATAATATACTGTTTTTAAAATACTAGCAAGATCAATGCACACTCCACGCTCTCTGCTTTATATTAAACATTTTTATAGGTTAGAAACAAACTATCACGCGCGTCCCGCCATCTATCTCATAATCTTATTGGCCAATAGACGACCAATCAGAGAACGAATAGAATGATGATTCCTCTTTTTTTTAGAGTAGGAAAAAACTCGCAACTACAGCAGCCGCAATCAATCAAATCCCGGCACAAAGAGCGCACGTCGACACCACGACTGCGAGAGATCTCAATCTGATCGTCCGCCTACGCCAAAAAGTGGAAAAGTTGCGCAAACATTCCTCTCGCGGCTCCTCTCAGCTCCCTTTGAGAAAAAACGAGCGTTTCTCCGAAGACGGCAAAAAAGCGCCGGTAAAGCGCCGTGTCGAAAGGGCCCGGCAGTACGTTATACGCTCTTCGTTTCCGGGTGCAGGTCGTCGGCGCGGTCCAAAAGAGTGCATCGGCCTCAGAGATGGCCGAGCGAGAAGCGAGCGAGAGAAGACACGCACAAATATTTTGACAAGCCTCCCTCGGGCTTTCGACACGGCCGAGATTTATTGCGCAGACCTCCTTGTAACTACGGCTGGCTCTTCCTAGATCTTTCTCTCTCTAGTCGCCGGCTGCCCTCTGGCTTCCTATTCTGGTCTCTGTCTTGTTCTTTTTTTTTTTGACTTTGGAGCGACGGCGCGGCCGATTCTTGCGCGTTTTCACGCTGTGCCGTGAGTAGGGGTGACGATTGGCTGCTGCTGTTTTGAGATGCAGGGCTGAGTTTACGGAAGAGGAACGTAATATATACTCGCTATTGTTCTGGTTACGTACTGTGTGTGTGGATAGTATTGAGATGTGAAGCTTTGGAAGTTTTTCCCGGGGGGATTGTCTGGTTGTCGTCGTGGTCGATTGTTTTGGGTGGAAATGCGTGGATGCTTTGTACGTGCGATGCTTAGAATTGCAAATATGTGCAAAGATTTTATTCAATATACTACTTTATAGAATGGACATTTCTTAAAATTATTTATGCTAGGATTTAACGAAACGATATACGTAAAAAGTTTTAATCTATTGTAACGGGGTGTAAATTCGATTAGCGAATAACTCGTTAAACGACTGGATCGCGAGGACTCCTCTCCGCCCGCGAAATACCTCCGTTGCATGCGGCTGTCTCAGCTGCTTCTGTTTTGCTGGGTCTACGCGTCGCCTGGCGCGTGCTCGGCTGCTCAACTGCGTTAAATATGTACTAATAAATAACGCCCGCGGAGGCGGCGGTATTCGCAGGAAATAAGCGAGAAATGACGACAGATCACGTAAAATAATAAGACTATGGTTATATTTACTAGTCGCGAAATAAACGTGAAGTTACAGTCATGAAATAATAATACGCGAATAATCGCGCTCGCACGCGTGTATCGTCGTGTAGGTCGCACCCTCGCACGGGTGATACACACTCGCACATACACTCTCTCCCATGCACTGCGCGTCACACAAATCTCTCTCTCTCTCTCTCTCTCTCTCTCTCTCTCTCTCGTCGACGACGTTCCTAATCCTGGACAGGCCGCAAGACTTGGTCACTCACACACAAGGTTAGGAGCTATCTGAGCGCGCACCTGAAGGACTATCCTGCGTGCTCGCTCTTATTCCCAAATTCGCGCCTATTGCCGAATTCGCACGTGTTTATTATCGCGCGCGCGACTCTACGCTGTTTCGGCGCGGCGTAGCGGTACTCATACCGCTACGAGTTGGCTCTGGTGCTCAACTCGTTACAGTATATTGAAATTTAAAAAAAGTCACGAGTATAATTGTTACGTGAGAGTAAGTACGACTAGTCATGGATGACAAAAATATTTGTCAAAGTTTTTCACCTGCGCTCTTATATTCACAATACTGTAGTGTGTTGAACGATATTATGCAAAAACTTTGTAGGTACTGGGATTGTACAGGGATTGTATAATTAGTATCTGTTTATTTAAATTATCTGTTTAATTAAATTAGAATTCTTTAATATTTTGTCAGCTTTACCCAAAAACTTACTTTACTCGAACGAGCTCTGAATACCAAATGCAGTATTAAAACCATGCCTCATCAATACCCTCATCTCCAATTCATGATCCCACCATCGACCAATTGTTTTTTACGAGTTCCTCCGCGTACAGCAATTAAAAACACGCCCATCTCCCGCCTCCCAAAAAAACCTCTCCTGCATCTCGGGGTTGCGCGTTCACGTAACGCTGTCCTCCCGATCGCACATATCGTTACAGCCGTCGCATATCTCGACGGCCCTCCAGACCACGTATGCACACAGAGTCCGCATAGCGAGGACCCAAGAAATGTAGCGAGGGATCGGCTGGGCTTTATTGCCGCCAATAAAAGTTTGCGCAGCGCTCGTTTCCCTCGAGGTCTCTCCTATGACTTTACGACCAGCAGCAGCAGCAGCTCAGGCCCTTCGTGGCGTTATAATGTGCGCTCCTCCGCAGACGTGCTTTTCGTGCGATCAGTAAGCTGCAGCCTACTGCAGGTAGAGGGAGGCAAGCGAGTTATATTGCAAGCGGCACGGTTTATGCGAAGGAACGGAATCGTGCGTAGAGGACTTTGGGAATTTTTTTTTCTTCGTTCGGGCGTTCTGAATTTTTTTTTTTTTTCATCGTTGGGATGATGATTTAACGGGTTTAGCGTCATTCTGGGACGTTCGGGGTATATGGCACTTTTTCCACGTTGGGTTTGCGCAGGATGCTCGAGGGAGTAAGTAGGTGCAAAGCTTCTTAGGCGAAGTTGGATCTTATAGTTTTTGCGCGCGGGGTGTGTAAATCAAAGGATTTATGAAGGCTGAGAGATTACGGGAGAATTTTATTGAAGGAGCTTTGAAATATTACAGGGTTAAGTGAATAATTTTGTAAGTGGACGCAGTACGAGGTAATCGATGTGCGAGAATTTGAGGTGAAATTTACTCGTTATCGGTGTTACTGCAGAGTGAATATTATTTAGTTTGTAAATTTGTTTGTATTTTGTACATTTTCAACTCGACCGCTTCTCGAGGCCCCTTGTGAATTGCCCTCAAGACTTGTCTGCAGCTTCAAACTGAAGCAAAATCCAAACGAAGCCAACGAATCGCAATCCCAGTGCTCTACATATAGCATAACAAACACAGCACATGCCTAAGCGAGCTTAGAATCCACGAGCCACGCTACGTCTCTCCGAATGATTTACTGCCATCGCGACACATGTTCCCTCGAAGGCGCAACAGCGGTGCATAAACACATCAGAGCAACAAGGCCGAGAAAAAGGAGCCTGTATCCAAAATATTTGGACCCTAGCCGGTCAGGAGGTCACGTGATTCGCAAATCCAACGATACCTCGCCTCGTCAGCGGGGCGTGTGCCAGTCGTGCGCGCCGAGTCGCACACGTGTGACGCAGACCTCGGACACGCGCCTCGCGCGTACTCGTCCTCTACTGCCCTATGGGGGCATATTTACGGCCCTTTACAGGGCATAGTTCGGACACGCGACGAGACTATTACGAGAGAGAGAGAGAGAGAGAGAGAGAGAGAGAGAGAGAGAGAGAGACAGGCTAAATCTGGCGGCAATGTTTGTACACATCAGCAGCACGAGTGAGAGAAAAATGGTCCTCCGCTGCGAGGATGAGACTTTTTAAGGGTGCGGCCTTCTTTTGCCCAGTCGAGGAGTCAAGGATGTCGACGCGTACTATTAGCGATCCTCGCGGGGGAGCTTTTGTACGCGGATGAGTCCGAGCGAGAACACATGAGCAGATGGGAGTAAAAGCCGTTTGGCGCGAGAGCTTTTTTACGGCCGTCGTTTCTAAAAAAGCGAGACCTTGCCAACGCGCGCAATACTCCAACATAAATTATATCCCATGAATCTGTTTTCGAGAAGCGTTAGCTCCTCTGTGCCTACCGACCCATAAAACTCAATGGTAGAAATATACAACTCTTTCGGTACAGCATCTACAACGAGCATTGTCCGAAGCCAGCCGGATTTCAGCGACCCACTGAAAGTCACTAATCCGCCGAATTGTCGGAACTGGCCCACTCGGCAAATAGAGTTTTAGGCCATAGGCTCTCTCTCTCTCTCTCTCTCTCTCTCTCTCTCTCTCTCTCTCTCTCTCTCTCTCTCTCTCTCTATACCTACTCGTCAACCCGTTCGCGCCAATTTCCGAATCCTCCGACTCATCGTCCACAAAGTCGACGCGCTATACTCCCCGTGAAACCCTTTGGGACACAGAAGCCCGAAGAGCAATTAAGCTACTCCTCGTGCAGAAACACTTAATCATCCGTCTTCTCTCACCTTCGCTCTCACAGCGTGCTATGTATAATGTGGAACAATTGCGGATGGCTGGCTGCGCCGCGCGCGTACTGCAAAGAGTCAAGGTGTTACAATGGTGTGTGGGTGCTACAAGAAGCGTAAGCCGCTGCAATAAAATGTCCGTCGCGCGCAGGCCGGCTCTATCTACCTACTGCTACTGCTATTATAAACTTGTCCCGCGGAGTTTATTAGCGTGGCGACGTATAGATTGCGCGCTAATTATCGCCAAGCGCGTTGCGAGGTGGCACTGAACGCTCAGACTTTTATCTCGCATTCGCGCGGATATTATATACTTATATATACTTCTATGCGAGAGAGTCCTTGCATTTTTGCGCCGACGAGAACATGCGCGTGGCATTGTCGGAGCAGCCTCGGCTTTTTACGCGCCGATCGCCGTCGTCTTATTTAGTGCAGATTGTTTGTTGCCGATCATCGCGGTGTAATGTGCCGAGCTGCATAGGTGGTATTGAAAAATGAATGTGCATATGACTGTGTGCGTGTGTGGGCGAGAGGCTATGCTTCTAAAAATATTGTTATCCTAGTCTCAAACCTAGAATGAGATGAATTTTGATATGGTAGCACAATGTCGCTCTGTGAAGGAGTTATCGATTGGGCAGGCGCGTTTTAGAATAGCTGATGGCACACCGCTATATCGTATATACAGTGTGCGTGATGATTGTGACAAGAGAAACATTTTACCTGTTGTCAAGTGGGAAAAATTCAAAATCAATTAGTTCGTCACTCCAGTTATAGCATGAGCGGCGGCCAATCAACATATAGGCCCAACCAAAGGTAGTTTTGGCATGGGTGACACACTCCTTGTGTGTAGTAATCCATAGGAATGTATAGGAATATATGTACATTTTGCTCGCAGATAATGATAAGGGAAAAGGAAAAGTCACCCATGCGCCACCTATCTCGTCAGGTTAGAGACACGCAGAGCTCAAGTGGTGGGGCTGGGAAAGACTTGTTTATTGTAATCTTAAAATAACGTACTTGCGAATAATGTTTTATGTAAAATAATGTTTTATATATAAAAAAATATGGAGACACACAAAAAAAAATGCAGTAACCAAATGTGCATCATATTTACTCAAATTTCATTTCTTAAAACAATATACGAGTACAGTAATTTTCGTATTTTCAAATCGACTTTGCCAGCATATTTTTCAACGCATCAATAACTACCCCGGAATAAAGTTCTCAACGCGCACACATCTCGTTCCCGTTTACGTCGAAGCTATGCAGCCCGATTCGTCTCACCTTCCCTCAGAACAACCCGCGCGCGACTCGAAATATAAATAGCCGTGCACTCAAAATATTACCGTTCCAGCACGTTAACACTCCGCCTCCATCCCAAAACAGAGATCGACGGCTCGCTCCTATATATATATATATATATATATATGACGCAAGGGTGAACCCGACAGCCCTGCTCGAGACAAAAGCTCTCGACCACCCGGAAGTGTCCGCACAGAAAAAAATCTCGCGCAGCTCCCGTCGTGCGACTATATCTCGAGCGTGTTGCGGCATAGCGCTGGATTTTCCACGGAAGCCAGAAAATATTTTGGCTTCGGCGATCCGTCACGGCTCTCAAAAAGGGTCCGCCGCAACAGTCGCTTCCGCGTGCGTCCCGCCAACCTGCGGCCGCAGAGAGACTGCTGCTGTGTGCAGTTGCGTAGGAAGGTGCATCGCAGGTCGCTCCTCTCGGCACGATATTTATTGGCGTGACTAAAAGCTCTGGACCGCCGCCAGCGATCTCCATTGTCGTCGCGGACAATTCTCACCTCGCTGTTGCTGGCTTGGGGAAATTCGCCAGCGCCAGGTACAGCAGCAGCAGCAGTAGCTGTAAATAAAGTCAGCGCTGTGGCAGGTTCGGCTGACTTCTAAGGGAGGGTCACGTATATACGCGTATATACGTGTACGTATAGCAGTGCACTGAGAGAAAGAGAGACAGAGATGTGTATCTCGTTCGCTTCTGCGGCTTTCGGTGCGGTTGTATATTTTTCGACTCGAGGGTTCTCTCAGAGGGTCGTTGCGGCTATTGTCTCGCGGACGTGTATTGGGTAAGGTTGCGTGTGCGTGCAGTTTTGCGCAATTTGTGCACGAGACACTGCGAGAGGAGTATTTGGGCTTGCGGCGTTTGGCCTGCGGAGGAGTTGGAAGCAAGGATTCGAGATTCGAGTATATTTATGGGGAATTAAGATTTTATTGGGGGTTTACGAGAGAAAATTTGCGCAGTCAATGCGACGGGTGAGTGAGTTATTGACCATAAGTCAACTTGGGAATTATCATTCTAGCGATGCTTAAACATTTTTATAGCACAGTGTGGCCTAAAATCCGCTGTTAAGTCACGCCTATCTGTGACTAAAGTAGTACTTTTTTGCACCGTGTTTATCAAGCTAACCTCACGGTGCAAATAAGGACTACTTTAGTCACGAGGCTCATAGGCGAGACTTGCGGACTTTAGCAGTCTGTGCTATAAAATTTTATACGATACTCTTGACTTAAATGGTTCAGTTTTACACCGCGCTTAGCGGCCTCGCTACGCTCGGGTGCTAACTGCGCCGTGCAAAAAAGAACCATTTAAGTCACACGTGTCGTAATGTACTATTATAACACTGCGTGACCTAAGTCCGCGTTCAAGTCACGCCTATCCGTGACCTAAACAGTCGCTTATTCCTCGCTACGCTCGGACGATAACCGCACGGTGCAGTACAGGACTGTTTATGTTACGGATAGTTGTGATATAGCGGACTTAGGGCAGGCAGATGCTATAAAATAGTATACGATACCTGTGACTCAAAGTTTAAGTCACATGTATCGTAATATACTACTGAGATGAGTTAAGGTGTGTGCGTATACAAGTGATTTCTGCTGAAAGTTCTTGAAGTCATTGAAAAATACGAGGTAAAAATGTTTCAAAAACAAATTAAAGCACACATGTTTTCTTCGTCATATAAAAAAGATTGCTTTGGAACATATATCGTTACTTAAAAATCTGAATTTGTCATGTGAAACTTAAGGGGACAAACGACTTTTAAAACCTAAAAAAAAGATTTATGATAGAAAATTACAAATTTGAAGTAAATTGTTTAAAAATATTTCTAGTGATATTCGGTAATATTACCTCCACTTTTACCGTGGTAAATTATTTATTACACCTACTTACCCATTGTGGCACTCGGTGCAACGTTTTGGGATTTTTTTCACTTTTTTGGGCTAAAATGCTTGGCGATGAAAATTCTGAATTTTTTTCTTTTTTTCGCTCATTATGCCACCTTCTTGTTTATTAAACATTTTCAGATGATTTACTTTAAAAGTCTTCTTCTAATCTTTTGTCCAGGTTTAAAAGTGGTTTGTCCCCTGAAACAACTAATTCCAATAGTTGAACAGGAAAAATCAAGTATGCAAAAAAGCGTTTATGTATACACTAAAATTTTCAAAGATCGATGCGTCCTGCAGCAGCAACTAGTGCAAAAAATTTGATGAATTTAACGCAACAAGAATAATAATGCCAGTAGGTCCAACAAGCCCCACCCAGATACACCGCAGTTTTTCCCATCGCTCGCATCTCGCTTTCCTCTCGTCCATCGTTTCTCATTCATCATCCTTCCGCATATCCCACAGTAGCCCATTACATGGCGCGCATGACCTTGTCTCAGTCTTATCTCCCCGGCCGCATAGTAGTGGCCGTTTCGCGGCTGGCCAACAATTTACAGCCACCGCTTCTGCAGCGTGAAAAGCCGCCTCACGCGCTGCTCGGGAAACCCCGTTTCAATTACGCCGACGTCGGTCCCCCTGCGGTGCTGCTCTCACTCGCTGCACTTTGCCCAATTCGAAGACACAAGCCTGCGCACCCCCGCAGTATTGCCCCTTCTCGCGGTACACCACCGCTGGCTGCTGCTGTTGCTCCGTCGTAAATCTCGTAAATCGAGGCGTCCAGGGTCAGCTGCGCGCAAAGGTAGACTCTCGACTGTGGACTGCCGAATATCGGCCGCGATTATTCTTTCCGCGGCCGCGTGTATAGGTCTGCAGTGCATAGCGACAAGTGTTCCGAGGGGAAAAAATACGATGGTTCGTTTATTGCGGCGGAGCGAGAAAAACGCGTTTATTGATGCGGACAGGCCGCTCTGACCTTCGGGACTTTTTAACGATTTTTCTCCTCGTTTGTTTGCAGTACACACCGCGAGAAATATTATACGGACTGTTTTCGTCGGGATATGCAGGGCTTCGGACGCTCGCTTCGATTGTATTGCGTGCTGCAGCACGGTTGTAAATGGAAAAAGCGTCAGGAACTGTCGTTGACTTCTTCGGGCTGTTTTGACGCAGGTTTTGCGAATTTTTCGCATCGTAAACTCCAGCTCTAGGGGTGTATAATATAACGATCAACATTTTACGCCGCGACATTACACGCAAGGTGCGGTCGTAAAAAAACGCACACTCAAGTTGATGATAACGATAACCCAATGCGAGCCCGTCGAATCCATATTTATTGAGCGAACGACTACGCATGCACACTCAGAGCTGACCCATATATCAGCAACGATCTTTATTAGCCTGTTATTCACCTAATTACCGCGGAAAGCTTTGCACAACTCGGAAGGCAAAAGTGTTTTATCGCCCGCGCATGCCCAGGGCGTACATAGAAGCGCGTGCGTGCGCGCAGCGCCTAATGTATAAGGATCATGGGTGCAGAGCGCATGACGGCAGCTCCCCGTCTTTTATGTAACGACGCGTCGCTATATACACGTTGCGAAGACCAGGTATCCGCGTCTACTTACATTAAATGAATCACCGGCTGAATTTTTCGCAATAGCCGCGCCGCTGCAGCCTGTTTTTCTTTCGCGGTCGATGACTCGCCTGTGCTATATAACTATACCATGTGACTTCGCTCGGGAGAGCTTACGTGTGTGTGTGTGTGTGCGTTATTATGATGGCACGTTGAGGAGAGCAAAATATTTGGGATGAGCTGGTCGGGACAGTGTGTGTATGGGCTTGCGAAACGCAGTTGCATTACATTGTTTTTAGAGAATCGTTATGCGAACGCGCCGACACGTAAACACTGATTCACTGTGGCGAACGGGATAGTACGTTGTGACGAGCCATATCGCAGTGTCCGTAGAGTCGCAAGCAGAAAAATAAAATTTTCGGCTGCTCCGAACATCCCCTGCCATCTATCCGAAATTTCGTCTATGCGAACCCGAAAAACCCCATATATAGATATACACTCACTGCGCAACGGCGCACAAGTATATAGCGTCCATACGCGTATCCATATGCATCGCAGAGCGCGCTCACCTCTGAGTAATTGGATTTATCGTTTCGTAATTGTATTTCCGCGCGCGGCGGCGGCCGACAGCATCTTTCGAGCGCGCCGCTAATTCACGTAAGCGGGAATTCTCCGTCTCTTTTTTTTCGTGCTTCGTTCCGTATTGCCTACTCGATATGGCGTTGGGTAATGCGCCTTCCTTTTTTTTAATTCTTGACCCAACCTCTCGTTTTTGACGCGGAGTCGTTGACCGAACCCCGTAGATCGATTTCGACGACGTTGATTTGGTGTGCGACGTTGTGATGGCGAAATTCGTATGGACGTCGAGAGAGGTGACGATTTTGAGTTGCTGAGTGAGAATGATTTACAACGGAGTTGAATCGTCTGTTAATTATTTCTCGCATGTGGCCAGTTCTCGTGGCCGTCAGGATGTCTCTTAAGCGCGGCAATTGTTGCTTGCACTTTCTTCACTTTCACGTGCCTCCAATTACGAGCATCTTTCGTGCAACTGCGGCACAAAGATTAAAATAATCATACGCATTTTTCCTTTTCGTTTGAAATTTCTTTTTTTTCGAAAAAAAAAAGTAAATATAAAGCCTCCGAGCTGCGCTGTTGTTCGGCCAAGGCATTCACATAAGAATTTGTCAGTCGGTCAGCCGCAACGACCGCAGAGCAAGCAACAGTAGCCGGCAGCAGAACCACTTTCCCTTGGCAACACACAGTCGAATGTGTCCCAAGTATAGGCAAACCCTCCTCGGTAGACATGTATATACTGTATAGACCGGACAAAAGTGTCACACCTCGTGTGCCACATTAAGAGGACGCGGACGCCGGCGCGAGAGCCCTAAACTTTTAATTATATGTTAAATTAGAAACTTGCCACTTGGACGGGTTCCATCGGAACGTGCTTATTCCTTATTCCGAGTATGAAATTTAAAACAAGTTCATACGGCACAGCAGGGTGTAGTTTTATTGTTTATAAACATCGTTGCTGTCAATTATATCTATTATGTACCAGAGTTAAGAAAATACTCTACTCAAGCATCTGCGTTTTCAATTTTTATTGCCCGTCGGTTGAAAAGGGTGACTTTATTCTCTCTATCTATAAAAAATTATATATTTACCAATTTAATAATAAAAAGTCGGATTGAAAATAGAGAATTCAAATCTTCTAGCAGCTATAAGAAAATAGGAATAGAGAACCAATAGGAAGCAAGCTTTGAGAAGCCGTATTTCGCAGGCTGGAAAGGAATATTTACCTGATGCTAACTGTCCTCTGTATATTTATTGCTCTGTGATCGTCAAAGTGTGTGTTGTTTTCGTGCCCATTTGTCTTGCTCTGTAGAAACTTTAGTTGATTGAATAAATGAGATTTAAAATTAGATATATTTGTGCGTCTGAACGAGTTACTTACTAGTGTTTTTATATTATAATCCAGTGCAAGTTTATTCAATTTAAAAATTGAACTTTTATTTTGTAGTAGTATAAGATATCTTACGAAAAGTTAGTTGTTTATAATGGAGCGGTTCCTGCTGATTAAACAAAAGCCGAATTAGACTCAGGAAATAGGTTTGTTGATATCAATAAAAATGTCAAAAATAAAACATTCAATCAAATTTCATTTTTCTGCTGCAGAAGAAATGATCAATACTGACAATCATCTGTTGATGGATGCAAACCCAAATAACATAAAGTTCGGTGAGTTTATACAGTACTCGGATAGGCAAATAACGATAACTCCTTATAATATAAAAATATTGACATATTTTCAGAGTACGATGGCAACAATTCAATTAAAAGCTTACCTTACACTGGACTAGGAATGAAGGCGCGCTTCGCGCGCTCTTGATTCTATCTCTGTCTAATAACACTATGGTAGAAAATCTTCCATAAGTGTTGGGCGTCACACTAACGTCTGCTAATATTTTATAAGCATGTAACATGTTACTAAATCCCACAAAACTATTTTTTAATAAATATATTAATGCTCAATGTCGTCAGCATTGGTTTGAATAGTGAATTTGAAGAAAAGTTCAGTATAAGAGTCAGTGGGTTTGTCTATCATTAAAATGCCATTTATTTGCATTATAAAAAAGCTATACAACTGAAATTTTACACAGATACTTACTATGCTACCTAGAAAACATGTAACCTACATGATTATGATTTAACTGTTTTCATTCATATTTTCACATCGAGGTCCATATGAATTTTTTAATTTAGCATATCAAATTTAGCTTGTAAACAGTTACACATAGACTACCATCTCTAGCACATTGTATTTCTGGTTTACAGTGTATTTTTACATGAAGAAAGTGATAAGTATTTTAGCTTTTTTGTCAAGGCATTAATTAGAATTTTGACTTTTAACAGTTTTGAGAGATTTTGAGACCGATACCTGTTTCTCCATTTTTGCATTTTTTCTCATTCGAAAACTAACGGGTCTAGAAAGTTCATATTTTGCATATAGATTTCTTTTGTGATTGTGGAAAGATATTTAAAGTTGAATCAAAGTTAACTGAAATACTTTTGTGTTGACTACAACACCCATGATAATTATTTGGTCGTATAGCATGAGTTCGCATTCACATCAGTGTCAGAGTTGAAATCAGAAATTTTTCAGTTAAGGTCGATTCAACTTTAAATACCTTTTCACAATCACAAAAGAAATCTATATGCAAAATATGAGCTCTCTAGACCTGTTAGTTTTTGAATGAGAATAAATACAAAAATGGAAAAACAGGTATCGGTCTCAACACTATTAAAAGTCAAAATTCTAATTACCTAATACCTTGACAAAAAAGCCAAAACATTTATCACTTTCTCCATGTAAAAATATGCTAGAAACCAGAAATACAATGTGCTAGAGATAGTTTCTGCGTAACTGGCTATAAGTCAAATTTGACCTGCTCAATTAAAAAATTCGCATGAGCCTGGATGTGAAAATATGAAGGAAACAGTTAAATCAGAATCATCTAGGTTACATATTTCTAGGTAACATAGGAAGTGGCAGTGTCATATTTTAGTTGTCTAGTAGCCTTTTTACAATTCAAAGAGCATTGTATAATGATAGACTTGAACTTACTGACTCGGATGGTGAACTTTTCTTTAAATTCACCTCTCAAACCTCACCGTGGGCGACTTTGGGCACAGAGACACAGTATATCTTCAAACTCCTTATTCTTTTAATTGAACATCTCACTGATATTAAACAAAAAACTAAATAATATTCACACACTTCATTACTACTTCAAATAGGGTTAGAGTACCACTTTTCAATACACATGTTGTAATACTACACACTCTTGGTAATGATTAATTTTTACTAAAATTTCTTGCTAGTTATATTACATATATTTTATCTGTTATCAAGGTTTCCACATTTCATTTTAAATACCTCAAACATTTCTACCAGGGTTATGAGTTTAAAGCGCGATTCTGATCACGTTGCCTAGGCAACCAACCAGCAACCAATCAAAATCACGTATTAAATGCTTCACAACAAAGGCCATCATTTTTTAAAGAGAGGATTAGATTCCTCGTATGAAGAGTATCCAACACACCGAGTAAATAATGTTGATTCAGGTAATTTTCCAAGTTATAAAAAATCTATTCAATCATAATAACATAAGTAACAAAAGTATGATTAAAAATAATTGGTTTAAAGTCTAATTGGGTTCTATTTTTCTGTTGCAGAAAAAAGTATTAACATTGAAAATCTGTCGTTGTCAGATGGTAGAACAAATAACGTAAAGTTAGGTGAGTATCTACATTTTACTAGAGTAGAAAATAATCAATTATTTTTCAAGCCATAAGAAATTGTTTTATTTTTAGAGAACATTGACCAAAATACAGGTGGCATACCTATTTTCTCTGAGGACTATTTTAAAATTAAACAAGAGTTAGATTACTCGAAAGAAGAAATCATTTGATCAATCATTTATTTCGTCATCATGAGGATGAGTTTGAAAATAAAAGGAAGAGGTATGTTATATTTAGTCGCAGATGTATGATTTCTGTATTGGTCTATAGTTTATTATTTATTTAAAAACACAGTCCAATGATCGCATCTTTTTATTTTGCAGCATGGTTGAGACTTTAAAACTTATACCAAACCGTAAACCATGCAAAAATGAAAGATGACAAGCGCTGGCAAGGTGTTAAATGAGTTAAAAAAAAAATTAAACATAACTGTATTTTTATTAAAAAGCTAAGACGGACATGGTATTCGAATGCAATCAATAAAATTGATTTATTCAAGCTCGATCTCAACATGCATTTTGTCTCTATACACACACTGCGAATGTGTAAAAATAAGTACCGGCTAAATTCCGTATAACGAATGAATTTCGTACTATATTGTAAAAATTGTTCAACAATCACGAATACATCGTCGAGCCTTGGAAGCAGCTCGTACTCGCATCCCACAGCGGAGCTTTGCAAAAGTCGGTCCCCGCAGTTTCCGATCCCAAACCACCCGAGCACCGCAGTCTAGCCGCGCGCAATCCGCACCTGTCCGCACCGGTATACAGACCCCAAAATTTCTCTTTCTCTCGGCGAATAATCCCGTATAACGCGACGTCGAGCGCGGCCCTCCATTCAACTTCGAGGCGCATTTAAATGACCGGCAAGCATGTGCCAGCTCCATACTAGTATACTTGCGTGCTTATACATACGCAGCGAGAGAGACTTGAAAAAGCAGCAGGTTTACCGCGACATAAAGGCCAAAAAAGCAGCGCACGGTGTATATACAGATACAAAAGCCCCCCGCGCTCGAAATGAGGTCGTCGCATGTGTCTCTCTATACGCGGCAGTCACATTATACATCGCGCACGAGCGCTGCAACCTTCTGCATGCAGGACGCGCGGAATCGCGGTAAGGGTGCCACACAGGTGTGTGCGTGCGTGCGTGTCGGTGTGTGTGTGTGTGTGTGTGTGCTGTATTTCTGTTATACGTGTATGCACTATACACTTGTACAATGTACATGTCGCCGCTGGATCGCGGATTATTATTGGGCTTCCGTACACGGATCCGAGTTTCGTATGCGCGTCTGTGTAGTTTCGGCGATTCGAGAACCAGCCGGGCTGAATTTTAATCGGAGCCTCGTGTGAATGCGATCGCGATAATGTCTCGCTGTTGTGCGATTTTTTTTACAATTTATCGATTATGAGACGAGGCTATAATTAAGGAGGATAAGTCGTAAATCCTTCGAAGGTATAGCTCGTTAACGTTTCGGTTTAAAAAACTACCATCGCAGGTGGCTCCTCAATGAAAAGCATCATTCATTTATCGAATTAACGACAAGCACGCCTCGAAAACTACAAGCGAACCCCGAAGGAACTTTTACTCTTTACAGTTATAGCTCCGCGAGCAAATTATCCGCTCCTCCATTCATCATCTTCGCTGCAATCAGAGCGAAAATCACGCTCGTTACACGCACACACCGTTTCGAAAACTACACGGCCCACCTCAATAAAAAACGAGCATACCATATCGCACACTATATGATAGGTACTGCCGAAAAAACAGGCCATCAGGAAAGATGAAGATCGCGGCAGAGGATTTCATTCATCGCTTATACAGCTTGGAAATCGCGGTAAGGGTGCCACACACGTGTCCCTCATTATCATCTGGGCTTCCGCAGCTCCCTCGCAGACGTGTGTACACCGCGTAAACCTGCTCTCCGCGAGTCACGACGATCGAGCGCAGCCGGTCTTTCTTTTATTCGAGCATCGAGCAAGAGGTCCGCCGCCGCAGCGCACAGGACGCACGAGAAAACGAGGACGCAGCTCTTGAGGCGCTTGTATGTATAGTGTATGCGCACTGGGACCGACTTTCTGTATATGTAAGGCCGGACGATATGATGTTACATTATGGCCTATGACACCGCTTTGAGGATCGATATCGCGCGGCTGTATTTGCATTTTTTCGAAACGGGGATACGTGCATATAGATCTCCGATAACGATCGTCGATATAACTCAGCTCTGGAACAATAGGGACACGCGAAGGATGCCATTTTTATGCGGATATTCGAGAGGAGCACGTATAATTATGCGGACCAATATATAACGTCACTATACATCCATCCAAGATGAATTGCGTCTTTGGTACCTGTATACAAAATATATCCGCATAAAGCGAACTCTCGCGTATATTATTAGTACATTACGATACGTGTGACTTAAATGGCTCTTTTTTACACGGCGCAGTTAGCGCACGCCGTGTAAAACTGAGCCATTTAAGTCAAGAGTATCGTATAACATTTTATAGCACAGACTGCTAAAATCTGCAAGTCTTGCCTATTCGTAACTAAAGTAGTCCTTACTTGCACCGTGAGGTTAGCGCACGAGCGCAGCGAGTGTGGTAAACGCGGTGCAAAAAAGGACTACTTTAGTCACGGATAGGCGTGACTTAACAGCGGATTTTAGGCCACACTGTGCTATAAAATAATATACGAGTCGCTCGGGGCGATATAAAACGCGCAGCATCTCTCACTCTCCATCTCGATATTGCGCGCGACCCACTTAGGAAACGGGACGAGACTGTGGCGGAAGGACTAATGCCGCGCGGCCGACGTAGTCCTCGTCGTCGTCTTCGTCGTCGTCGCTCGAGCCTGGAATTCGTTCAGCGGCTGTGAACGCGCGCCTTTTTTTAATTGTTCCATTCGAAGAAGAGGAAAAAAACAGGAGCGATTAGCTCTCGCGCAGGCTATCGAGGGCTCAGCGCGCGTAAGTAAGCGTAAGGCTGTGAATTATACATGGTGTGAAACTTTTTTTTTCCGGAGAACTGTTTAGTCGATCTTCCAGATTGATAAGGAAATTTTACGGTTCGTGACATCGCAGTGTAAAAAAGGGATGTCGATCGTAAATTAAGGCGAATCGTCGCGTATATACGTGCACATAAAATTACTATCAAATATACAGGCGGGATTAACGAGCATAACAGTATATAAAAAATCAGCCTCGACCTTTACTTTCTTAGCGCGGCTCCAACCCAGATATTGGTCAAAATAACAAGAAGCCCATGCGTGGATTATACCAGGTCCCGAGTCCCACATATAGCACACACGCGCGGCGCAACCTCAAAAAACTCTCCGGGCCATCGTAAAAATGGAAAGTCATCTCGCGTCGACTCTACTCTTACATATGCCAGACCGTCTCTCTCTTCCGCAAAAAAGCGAGCGATCGAGAATAAAAGAAGGATATAGCGAAGACGGAAGAAACGTGTACACGGCGTTTCGACTCTTGCTTTTTCTTGCCACGAATGGTAAATAGCGCAAAACCGAAAAATCGTCGCCCGCGCGCGCTTTCGTTCCGCGGCTAAGCTGCGGCGCACAGCAGGTTCCGTTCTGAATCGTGTTCGTGCGTCAGCGGTTCTGTACTCGTATGTGTGTTTGTGAAGCTATGCGCGGAGACGCGTGTGTAAGTGTATAAAAGTCCGTTTTAGGATAAGGAACGAGGAAGGAGAGTGCGGCGCCGCGTAGTTTTTCTCTTCTTTTACCTCGCGAAGAAAGTGTGAAGATACGTCTCTTTCTAAGAGCCTCGAGTGGGTATTATACAGACGGATTGCTTCGCTTATATTCTCGCGTTCGCCACAGACCGTTAATTTTCACGCGGAAAGTGTCGCCCGTCGTTGTTTCTTTTCTTATCTGTCTTTACGCACTTGGGAATGGAGCGCGCGGTAGGATAATTCTGGGAGATTTTTGACTGGTATATACTACTTTGTCTATAGTAGGACATACTGGTTTTCCTTTCGTTTTTAGTTTTGCCGAGAGTGAGTTTGCACGTTTTACAGTTCGAAGGCAAGCGAGATAGATCGTCGGAGTAGAGCTATTTAATGGATATTACACCTGCGGTATTTATACGCGCCGAGACCGCACCTATGAGTAAACTGCTCGCTACTGCTCTCGAACACACGCGGTTATAGCTCGTGACTCGTGCTAATAAGCAATAAATCAGTTTTCAATCATGCGAGTCTACCCCAAGTGCGCGTCTGGTGAACACGATATCGGCGCACGCACAGAGTATAACCGATTTCTTTTCCCTTTGCGCGGAAACCATATCGACGACGTTGATACAATCACTCCCGGTGGCCTCTAATTGAATCCGACGGAAAAAAGAGGACTAAAGCCGTATCGCGTAAGTATATTGAAAGAGCCGAATCATCGTGAGAAAATAGTATATAACCCGTAATCAGGCGCAACGAAAATTCTCCTCTTAGCCTCACACACTACATATATAGAGAAAGGACTAGACGAAAACCTCTCAGCAAACAGCGTACGTAGAAAGATAGAGAGAGAGAGAGAGAGAGAGAGAGAGAGAGAGAGAGAGAGAGAAAAGAGTTTCCGTGTCAAGTTCAAGGCGCGCGCGCACACACACACACGCGCGCGCCGATTTATCCGCATCGGTACATACAAAGGATCGCGCAAGTAGTGTAGGGCCGCGTCGAGGAATACGATCGTTGTGTGTAAAGTAAAACGCGTGTGTATGTGTGAGTGTACAGGATAAATACGCTGCGCGTATACATATATAGCTGTGACGCGGCAGCGCGAGGCGAAGTGTGTTTGTGGGTCAGTGGCACACTCGCCGTCACAATACGCGCGCCGCGCAAAGTCGTGCATTACGGATCGTGACTCGTGACTACGTCGTCGTAGTCGCTATGTGTGTGTGTGTGTGTGTGTGTGGGTAGTTGTATCTCCTCTCAGCGAGCCCCTCTCCATTGTTCCTTGAACTTGTCCGCTACTACTGTCTGCCGATGTGTGGGATGGAGTGAGCTATTACTGCTCGTCTAATCGACGAGAGAATACCGCGCGATCACAAATGACCATTAGTCGCTCGATGGATTGTATGTACGGCTGTGGGTTAACCGAGAGGAGAATAGGGCGTATTTTTAGCGGTGTGGACTATCGCGAATTTTTTAATGGTGTTTACGGATGTTTATTTGCAAACTCGAAACCAGATTAATAGCGCTTAATCTAAATGCAAGTTATTAGCACGATTCTCTGTGTTGTATATTATATACACGCTCGCGACATGATCGCGAATCGCGAAAATATAAACGGAGACTGTAATCCCGTCGGAGATCGCGATAAATATCGAAGCGACTAATCAATGTAGTTCTTCTAGCATTCTATCTTGATTAAACGTAATTATATGATCCCATGCGATGGTTAATAAGCTTTTGAAAGTGTACATGATCAGAGAAATAAACCAAAGTGCATGCGGCGACGACTTAGTTTTCGCTATTCTTTCATTCGTAATTCTTACCAGTATAATCGAGTCCATGCATACACGGCTTTTTCCACACCAAACTTTGCGGTGAATTCACGAAATATTCTATTCGCTCGACCGATGCAACGCCTCTATAGAAAAAAAATCGGGTGCAACAACAAAGAGATCAACGAACTTCCAAAACTACCTTGCTCAACGCGCAAGGCGCCACCGAATATAATCCCGCTCAAGGACAAGAATTTTCGAATTCGTTTGACAATCGCGTTGTATTATTTTTTCCACTCGATGACGCACGAGTTCGTTGCACCCTTGTGCTTGCGCCATGCAATGAACCAAGCGCGCGCTTTGTGTATATATAGCACAGGCTTCGCGTGTATACGGTACACTATGTAGCAAGTACTTATACAGTGTGACAAAAATAAAATAGGCGCAAGCGTGCGATTCGACACACAGCGGACAAGTGGACCACGATGGAGTCGATTGCCCGTAGCGCCAGGCGAGAAAGAGACGTTGACTAATATCGATCTGCAGCTGGATCGTGGAAATATACTGTTATATATATATATATATATATATATATATATATATATATACACACGCGGTGCAGGCGATTATTCGTGAACCCCGAGCGAGTCACGCTGCTCTTGGGTAATTGTGCGGGCTCGATGACCGACTTATATTATTTAGGGTGGTATAAAAAAAGTGCGCGCAGCTATTATACCTTAATATTGCTTTATTATAAATACGCATGATTTATATGTAAATTATTTCGCAATTAATTTAAATAGAACGTATAAAAAAATAATATTTATCAAAGTTTATGCATCTACGACGCATCGATACTTCGTTACACATACACACGGACTAAAATGTAGGCTCGATGGTTGTACCCACATCAATCAAAATCAAATCTCCAAAGCATTGTCATTTTTCATACAGCATACTTGTAGAGCGCCGCAAGCTAGACCGGCCCTTTAATCGCCTCGTGGTCATTAATCGAGACGAACCGGAAAAATCGGTGTCGCGCTCGACTTTTAACCCAAATCCCATGTGGTCTCGGTGAGAAACAGAACTAGGGTTTGGGTTACGCCTCTATTATCAGGATATCAACCTGTTCTGTACAAACACACGTGATACGAGTATGCAGCTATACGCACGTGTACTAGTTGGATGTGTATTCCAGTCCATCAAGTATTCGAACGGTAAATTCAATATTGATGACTGTGAAATTTCAACAAATTCATATATTAAGATCATTCTTGACATTTCACTTTCTGTACACCTAGGCTTACATTCGGTAAAAAAAAACAACAAAACAACGATCGATTACAAAAGTGGAACCGGCACGTTATAAAAAGTATACTATTATAATCGGGCGCGTTTTAGGCGTTTGGCCGCAGAAATAGCTCTAGCATATAGGCTTTTTAACTTGGTTTAGTTGCGGAAGGAGGCCGATGGCTTTTTTTCGTCGCCCGGTTCTCACTCGTGTACAGCATTATATGCCTCACGACATCCGAATACTTGACGAAAAATGACTGCTAAATTTGAGATGCTTTTTAAACAAACATATAGGTATATCTGGCTATATGGACAGTAAATAAGGTAAAAGCACCAGTAGTGGGACAAAACAAAATTCGGGACCTATAGTGGGACACGGGCGAAAGATTAACGTTTCTTTTCAAAGTACAGCCATGAATGATTAGAGAGAGAAATTTTATTTATTATTTAGGGTATCAACTATTCGAATAAACCGTTCCGTGCACCAAATTTAGAGCCAAAATTAATTATGACGCTTTTATGAAAAATGTGTTTTGAGGGTGACGCCAGACGATCCCGAATCAGGCAGATTTCACTGATTCAGGAGGATCGAATTTTGCGTATAGAAGATATATTTTAATCTGACGGCACTAAAGTAACGCTTTTCAATGATAGATGACACACTAATGAATATAATTCGCGTTGTTTAATTAATCAATTATATTAAACAGTTTTTCTATAACAATTGATAATATCAAATCGAATTTACATATTTGAAAGTTTCTTGATTTTGCTTGTGATTCTAACCTCAAAAAGTGAGGTTACGCGTCTTTGATTACCACTTTTTGGAATTTTTAATTTATCGATTCAAATTAACTCTAAAAGTATTTAGATCGATTAGTATTGCTAAATAAAACGAAAAATAGAGCTTTTATGCGTTGGTTTATAAAAAAGTACGGATTAATAACTCTTAATAGTTCTCCCAGTACTGGGTCCAAGTGCCTGTCCCGCTACTACGGCCAACTCGAAAATCGTGTCCCGCTACTGCAGTCAACGCCTCTTTTATTAAAATTATTATTTATCAGCATAGAAAAGGCTTAAAATGCAAACTTATTTTTCATTCTTATTGTTTTTTTCCAATTTTGCAACTGAATCTCATAATTTACATTTATTCCGAAGGGGTATATCAAAAATGTCCCGGTACTGGTGATTATACCTTACGAAGTTGTTAATGTACAAATAGAAAAATTGAAGCTACTGCAGCATGAGCGGCCAAAGCAAGCTGAAGCAAGAGCAGTTTTGGAATAGAGGTACGGCATTGTATACCCCTATATCTATAGGCTAGTGCGCAGATTGTGATCAGGGAAATGAAAAAGTTCACATGCGCCACCTATTATCGCCACTAGCCATCAGAGACTATTGATGTGCAAAGGCCAGTCCAAAACCGTTTTGCTCTACGACTATACCTACTAATAATACGGCCATCAGGCTCCTCTAATTGGTATACCAATACACGATTAACTCCACATGCTCGCACACCGTCAGGATGGCGCAGGTACGTATTTTTCCTTCTTACATGCACTTATAACAATATCAAAGAAAATACTAGTCCCGATTCGGAAAAAACCTTTGCTATATACATTGTCAATTTAGAACGTGCGCGTGCGCGCCTGCAAAACCTAGCGTTAATCACGGGGCGTCGCCTCATAGCCGTCGCAGCCGGTACGATGAAAAAGCTGCATCTTTTTTCGCGCGATCCATACGCCCTCGTTAGCATGGTACATTACAATTTGAATAAAAATAATACATATACGCGAGACAGGCATTACGGGGTCGAGTCTCGCGGCTCGTCCTTACATTATTGCCGCCGTGTACACACACATACATATATAACGCAGTCGTATAATGCGATTCTCTATATTGCGATCGCGTATAGAAGAAAAAAAAGGAAAAACGTGCGAGCAGTCGCGTGCGTCCAAGCATGAATTTTCATAAGCATTAAGCATGCTTTGTTACACCCGCGCGCTCGGCTTTTTTACCCGAAAAGAGTAGTAGTAGCTGCATTAGAAATACACAAGCGTCGACAAAAAAGCGTCTTGAAAACATATAATGTTTCTAATAATAGCTCCGCGCGATGTAAGCGAAAAACTCGCGGAGCTTTGATTTTTCCTCTGTGTATGGCGATGATCATTTTCTGATACGATTAGCATCAGTCACGCGAATGCGCAACGTAAAAACCTCGTAATCATCGTTTGATCGATCAATTAAAATCGCGCTAAAAAGTGCAAGTCGCGTGCCCCGCGACCGTTTGCCTCGGCCATCTCTTCCGAAAGCGCAGAAAAACCAAACGATCCCGTTATACCCTCGTATTACAAGCTGTCCTAAAAAGGAATTAGGATAGCCGAACAAAACAGAAAAAAAGGTGCCAACTATAGAGAGCACGCGAGCCTCATCCGATTTTCGTGAGCTCGATCTTATAATACAATTCTATCGGCGAGAAAGAGCAGAGGTCCGCCTTTGGCGCGAGGATGAAACGGCTTATTGCTCTTGGTGTCCGCGTTGTTTTGCTTTTGCTTTCTCTTTCAGGCGAGTGCATAGGCATGCTCTAGTTCACCGCCTGCGCGCCGTGTGTAACGAGCCGCCCTGACGACTATCTCTTTCCTTCTTTCTCTCTGATCCCATAGCCGCGACGTATTATCTCTCTATCTCGCGAACGCCTTCCTTTTTTACTAATGCTTCCCGAATCCTCGGATTTGTATGTAAGGCCGCATGCATTGTAATTAATTCGTAACTCCGAGCTGCGAGAAAAAAGAGAACTCTCCTCGTCGTCGGCGAGGAGAAAAGTGTTGGATGATGACTGAGAGCTGTATGGAGATTATAGTCGGATTATATGGGGTAATGTCTGCTGACTTTTTTGTACGCGTTTGCTTTTTAACGCAAGAGAAGCGACATTTTACACGCAGATTATAGGCACAGCACTAACGAGATCTATAAATGAAACGAGATTTTTTTGTGAAAAAAATAGACAATATATTTGTGGCTGTAAGTAAAATATATAAATAAAAATCTGTAAATGCATTATTGTCCAACGACAACTGAACATCATAGAATTCCTGCCTTGGATTACATCTACGATTTACAAAGGTACTTTTGATCAAGCTTTTGATATAATGCTCCGCAACGTGTAAACTCACATTGCGATCAGAGATTCAACAACCCATTGAGTCGATGATTAGAATTTGTACGATATTCATGCTCTAGATAATAGTCATATACATTACACGAGTGCGTCATTGTTCCTTAATTGACGAAAACATTTGCGCGCTTCGCAATCCCTCAAAATTTTGGGCGAACTGTAGCCTCTTAGCTTATGTATGGAGTCCCCAAAAAATGTGTTCCGGTAGCATCTCAAGAATAATATTTCTTGATTTCCTTGAGTAAAGGCGTCTCCGTGAGCTCGTTTATCTCGACGAAGCGCTTGTTGGCTCGACTGAAGTAGTAAATGTCTCCAGTGTAGATATCGAACCAAAGCGCGTGCACGTGTAGATTGTGCTTCTCGAGACGACGCTTAAGGAAGCCGTAGGAGGCGACGTTTTGTAACTGCTGCAGCGTGTTGATCTGCGAGAGCTTATCCTCGATCGCGAACTTGTCCTCCGGGTCGATGTAGGCGACGAATTTGCGGAGCGGCGTCTCGGCTTGGAATAGAAGAGGCTCGTGGAAGCCCGTGATCTCGAGCTGTTGAAACTTGGCGAGACTGCTGCTGCCGTGTGCGCACAGCCAGGCACGTAGCGGTGATATTCTCCGGTTTACCTGCAATTGTCAATTGAGGCTTTCAATATTCGTGTGCTAAAATTTTGATTAAAGAGCCTTTTCACTGACGTACGTTTATTTTCACTCTAGCTTTCAATTAGAACGTTTTAAAAAATCAATAGCACACACGATGCAATATCTCATGGTATCGCAAATGATTTGAGGAAAAACCTTTGTTAAATTCAAATTTTGTACTACAGTTAACAAATTTTAGGGTGTATAAGAAAATAAGTCTTACTTGTGATGCAAATTCTTCATCTCTCAAGGCATACAGCAAATTCATAGCTTTACAGTCACTGTGTCCACATACGATAACATGCCTGATGTCATTGACAACGCATCCCAATTCTAGAGCAGCAGGTTCACACATTGTCAACTCATCGATGAAATGTTGACTATGAGGCACTATGTTACCAGCATTTCTCACTGAAATCGACAATGTTTAATAAACAATAGCATCTTAAGTTGTTGCAAGTAGTTTGAAGTGTATACGACATGGATGATTTTGCTATGCGAACCTGCTAGGCTCTATGGTGTAGGATCAAGATGCTAAGGAATTAGCAGTATGTATTCTATCTCTGACATATTCAGAACACCAAAAAATGAGGTTAAAACAAGACGCGAGCATGATAAAGTCCAGGTGAGTGTTACTCATACCAACAAACATGTCTCCAACATTAGTTTCCGTAAACCTTGTTGGAATCATCCTGGAGTCCATGCAGGTAAAGAACACTGCCTGGGGCTGTAATAGAAACACATGAAAGATAAGCATGTTTTTTTTATTTGTAAAAATGATATAGCTTAAAGGTCATGCAATGTAAAGTTTATTTAAACAGCGGTGACATTACCTCGGGATGATCCCTCACTTGCTGAAACTGCTTTACCATTCCTTCTCTGTGACATTTTCGATATTTCATTACTCCTTTCAGTATCCTATCCATGTTTTTAATTGGTACCCACTTTGCATTCGGTGGCTACAGCATGACGCGTCGCGATTACCGACTGTTCGGTGCTATGGAAATGGGAAATCTGCAGTGAATCGGGTAGGAGGAGGGGAATCATCTGACTCTAATGATAAGACGGGAGCCAGCCAATCAGCTGTTGCGCTAAAAAGTGGGACGGCGATTGAGCGGGCTGTTTAAATGGAATTTAAAGAGTCAACGAAATATAGTGTGTGCAGTGTGCAGTTATTAATCGTGGATAAATAAGCAGATCGTTTTAAATCTAATAAAGTAATTTTTTTATTCTCTAACAGATATTTCATCATTTCTAATCTGGAGCGTTACAATATAGATATAGATCTCTGTTGTATAGTCAAATAAAAATATCTTGGGTAATACACGTAAATATGTCTGTCTGTTAAACGAGCTTTAAAAAGTCTTATTTGATTCTTTACAAAAGTTTTAAAATACATTCGCATCTAAATAAAAGAAAATATACAAATTTCGCCCATGACTGTTAAAAAACGTCAACTCATTGCTGTATTATTTGAAAAAAGAAAAAATAAACTATTCTCGATTTATTCAATATATAGTCATGTACCACATAAGATTAATGATATATAACACCTGCTCTGGGGGATTACATCTATAGATCGATGTTTCGTTAATCAGTCGCGCGATATATTCCATGCAATCAATCGCTTAATGCAATGCATGGTTTTTTTAGTTTTTCATTTTGTATTATTGGTAAAAAGACCATAAGCGAAGAACACACCTCGCTCGCTCGCGTTTTCTTATGCGATCCACCGCAACAGTTCAGCGTCGAGCGACTCGATCTCGCCTAGGCCGAGCCAATTTCTATCTACTTAGAGATGAGCTCTGACTTGCTCGTTCGAGTTTCTCAAAGTGTTTGCGGGCATTGCGAATGTTGATCAGTGTAGCGGCAGATGCTAAACACATTGAAATGTAATATTTAGCTACTGTGCTATCCATTTAAAAGGATTTTCCTTTTTCAGAATAAATAAAGTCAACTCGATCGATTTTTGTCTAGAGTTGATTCATCTATTCTAAACAAAGTATCGATCCCCGTTTTTTTGTCAATATACCAAAATTTTATTTTAAGGATACTTACGAATAGTTGGATCCGACACTACAACCATTACATATGTGTTTGAGGTAAATACATCGATAAAAGCCGCAAAATTAGTATTCCTAACTTCCATACTGGAAAATTGAGCTGCTAATTTACTGTAAATAAGGTATTCATTAAGATCTTATCACTTTACTGCACGGCATAACGCCCATAAATAATACTGACCTGCAGCTCAGTTTGAATTGCTTTATGATATTTGATACTTTTTCAAAGCGATGTACATCTCTGTGATACCGTCTCTGGCAATGACTAATAACAAGGAATGTGGCACGTTCAAAAAGAAGAACTTCATCAGCATCAATAATATTGGCAAACTGATTTAAACTCTGTTCGAGTTCTTTGACATTTGGAATCAACATATACACAATAGAAGACCATGCTCTGAATGCAAAAAAAGATTATTTCAACTTAATTACTGTGTCTATTGCTAAACCTTTATTATAAAATGTACTAATTACATACCTGTACAAAGTTTCATCCCATATACTAGTCCGGAAGCACGTACATTGGAGTGGTAAGCTCAGCCTTCTCAAATCTTCCTCCCGCTCCCTAAATATGGAATCCCTCTGATCTTCTTGAACAAGATCCATTTTGTGAATAAGACAAAATACTTTGGCATCTGGACTGTTCTGGAGTATCGCCTCCAGACAACTCTGATAGTAGTGCATGTCCTTGTCCAGCTCTCGAGATTCAACATCAAACACGTAGATCAATACTTCAACATTTCTAAAGATGTTGTCTCGCTGCGATGCAAAATAATTCTCCATAAAAGCCTCTTGTCCACCGCAGTCCCAGAGGTTGAGAACCAAATTTCCCAAGAAGCGTACATGGCTGTGCTCCACATCGACTGCATAACAGAGTAAATTTGTTTTAGAAGCAGGTGGTCGCTAAAACTGCAAATACCAAAGTGCAGTAACAAAATGGGAATTCTTACTTGTTGCTCCTAATCGACGAGTGTCTCTCGCGATATAATTAGCAAAAATGATGCTCCTCATACTGGTCTTCCCCGAACCGCTCTTCCCCATCAAAAGAACCTGAAACACCGTACATGATTTATCCCATACAAGAAACGACAAAGAAACAGAAAAAAGTGGGCGTGAAACGTAATACGCGACGCACGATAATCTCACCTTTTTCTTCATCTTGCTGCTCGAAATTGTCACGTTCACCTCAGGGAGTAAAGTTACGAATTCGCCAAACACACCTCTGGCCAAGTGGAGGGAATATCCCTCACGGGTCGAGTCGAACCTCGCACCCTCGCACTGTTGCACAATGCGTAAACAAAAGAAAAAAAGCGCGAGAGGGAGAGCAGAGCAAAAGTGAGGTTATACCCACTGCGCGGCGGAGGAACGTCAACGTCAAACAATGTCGCGAGTCGTTCCAAAACAAGTTCGGGGACACACCAGCAGCTGCGCGTTGAAGCGCACTTATTTTTCGAAAAGGCTGTCCTTGATCGCGCGCTGTGTTTTAGTAGGTGATCTGCGTTGAACAACTATCGCTTTATCGAAGGAAAAATACTGCGCGAGAAATGGGATTTCGCTCGTAGCGTCGCTGCGTCGGGCGGTCAGATGGTTTTCGCTCTATCTCACTTCTTTTATCACTTCACGTCCTTTTTTTGATGCAGGAAGTATTGTACTGTAGGAGATGTGTATGCATGTGTGTATGATATAATGCAAGGGGTGACTCAGTCGATAACATCGGGAACGATTATACTGAAATGGAACGTTTGGATGAAAGAATCGCACATATACCTACAGGCGCCTTTTTTATTCGTCAAGAATGTTGAAAACGTAATTGATCATTCATCAATACACTACTAGAATAAAGAATTATATTTTTTGTTACATTGATACTAGAAAATTCACTATGTATAAGGATGTTTTAGTTTTATAATTTTTATACTCTAATTTCCAATTTGTCAATAATTAACACGTAGTATGTAAACAGAGTAATAAGGTGTTGGACAACGGATTTTTAATACTTGCTTTTTACCGCCAGTGCAATTTACCCCGTCTACTTTATATCGCTTTGCGACTGATAAAACACTTGCGTGCACATTATTATGATGTGCGCGTCTGCGTATATAGTTTGCGATTGCGCGATGAATCAACGCACGTAATATGCGCCCGTTCCTATATGCGTTTGATTATCGTCAATGCTTTTTAAACTGCACTTTTTTCTTTTGTTCTTCTCCTATACGTAACATTAGAGAAAAGTTTATCAATTCTTCTATGATTTGTTTTATTCAACCTGCTACTAAAACGTAATAAAAACAACGCATTTAATCCTAAATATCTTCTCTTTTTATTATTGCATCATAAAAGCGTATACATATATTATAATCAAGTAATCGCAATATTTATCTCAGCTTATAAAAGTAGCAAAAATACATAATATCTTCCGTCCGCCTCGTCATTACACAACGGCGCGAACAACTATATATATATATATATATATATATATATATATATATATATATATGTTTATCCGGGTGCGCATACACAAGAAACAATTGCCAGTGAAGATCTTTAAGCAAAAATATGTAGTAAATATATTCATCATTGTTGATTCTTCCAGTTCTCCGTCGCAGACTTGCGCATAAGCAGCGAACGTTTTTCAAGCAAAAAGAAAAATGCAACACATAACATGTATGATTACAGAACCGGCGATTCCAAAAAAAATATTTGGCTCCCGATTCGCGCAAAGCGTTATATCGTTATCCCCAAAAGGAATTTCTCGTATTTATAATCTCTCAAGATACCCTATAGGGGTATCGACTTCATCAGCATATCGTCAATTTTCCATCATCTCGCGTTTAAACCCTAACAAGGCTTACAACAATTCACAGTGAAGTTCTCGCGGTCGACGATGCGGTAGACGTAGTTCTTGTACGTCGTGAAGTCCTGTTCGCGCATTTTGCCGCAGTGGTCGTAGATCTTCCTCACCACCGGGGGAAATCCCGGAATACCAGCGGCCGCAGCGATTTCGTCGTAGTAGGCCCACTGGCGCTCGCAGAACTTGTTGATGTGCCTCAGCTGGGGAGTTAGGCAAGGTGTTTGTTAGAAAAATCGTTATCGTCGCCGCGGAGGCTTGTCCCGTGTAGTTGATGCTTACCGCGACGCCTTTCTCGAGCAGACTCTGCTTCTCCTTCTCGTACTCCTCGTGCATCTGTTTCGGGGAGGGAAGCTTCACTCGGCCCTCGATTATTCCGAGAATGTACTGCGCCTGGATGTGGAACATGGGGAAGGGGATGACGATCGCTGGGATACCCATGAAGAACAGGTTCGGCCATTCCATGTGGATGAGGGTCTTGTAGAGCGGCTCCACGTGGTTGTCCGTGGTTTTCAGCTGGACTTTCGGCGATAGGAAGGGATACGTGAATTCGTAGCCTGTTTCGTTGGAAATAAAAATCGTTATCCGATGCTGAAGTTATTTTTATAAACCGCGATGATATGGAAAATGCTCACCAGTGCAGTAGATGAGTACGTCGACCTGAGCGGAGGAACCGTCCCGGAACACGAAGATCCCGTCGTTGACCTGCGCGATACCCGGCCTCTGCTCCACGCTCTTCGGCAATTTCGCGTCGATCGGCTCCGGCAGATTATGGCTCAGATAGATCTGTAAATTAATCAACGTCAGCATTCATCTCCACACGTCAAACCCACAAGAATACAAGGCAATATATATATATATATATATATATATATATATATATATATATATACCAACCTTCCTGGCGTACTTGGCAACTTCGAGGCAGATATCGATTCCCGACCAGGAAGCGCCGAGGATGCAGACGGTCTTCCCGGCATAGTTCTCCGGCATCCGGTACTGGTGGCTGTGTATGCAGGTGCCGTTGAAGCTGTCGATACCTGGTATCTCGGGAACGTGGCCGACGGTGTAGTGGCCGTTGCAGAGGACCACCGCGTCGAAGGTCTTGACCGTCTGAACCTTTGTCGCCAGGTCCGTGTAGGTCACCGTCCAGATCACTTGGCCGTTCGCTAGCTTCTCCGGCTCCACGAGGTTCACCAGTGTGTTCAGCTAATTTTTGCAATTTTCGTTTAAATAATGAAAAAGGACTCGTATGCAGGAGAAAAGCAAACTGGTTTCGCGGGCGCGAAGGTTTTAAGCGAAATTTCATAATGAGCAGTAAACAAGCGCGCGGTTGCTCACCTTGATATGAGGATAGAGATTAAAGTGCTGCGTGTAATCCAAGAGGTACTGTCGGATCACACTATGGTGAACAAAAGAGGGACCTTCGGGATCCTCGAACGGAAAGTCCGGAATCTGCATGATCTCCTTCGGCAAATTTGTCCTGTAACAAAAACGGTTTCGTTTCTCTTTACACGCGCACACACACACACACACACACACACACACGCGCGTGCATCAAGTGATTCTCAAGTTCTGCGTATCGTTATTCCGGGAGTAAAGCAAAAGTCGATAAAATTTCGATTAGTGCAAAGGAAAACAAGGCTTATCTGTGGCGGATTTACAAATTAACTATAAAGTTTTTCAAAGACGCTATTATAACGTTCGGTAAGCGCACTTGGATCGCTTAATTCTCACAACGATTCCATCTTTCCACGAAATAAAACTTGAAAAAGTTCACCTACCTGAGATTCCTGTACATACTGCTGTGCACAGGCAGTCCATTCCTGTCGGTTACGGTCTCATCGGTGTAGACCCAGGTACCGCCGATCTGACCGGTCTGCTCGAAAAGGTTCAGGCTGTAGGTCTCGGGCCTGGAGACCACGTGTCTGGCGACCACGAGACCGGCTACTCCTCCGCCGATTATGGCCACGCGCGTCTTGCTGCTCGGCATTTCGCTTTTTCCTCGGCTCTATACGGCTCTTAGCTTCTCTCGGAAAGACCTTCCTGAATTTTCCGGCTCGTTAGATTTATGAGCGTGTTCGGGCTATGTGCAGCGACGTACTTCTTGAATTTTCCCGCCAACTTTCACCGGCGCGACTCCGTGAGCTCTATGCTGCAGAAGTTTTAGAGGTTTGCCTCAGATTCGCCGAGTGTTCTTTTAGATGAGTTCGAAGAAAACAAATTGCATTTGAAAAGTATAATATTATGCTTCGAATTCTCTACTACAGCGTATGATATCTTAATCAGCGAGACTTAATCAGCGTACTTTGAACCCTGTATATATTATATGTCTTCTCGCAAGCTCTACTCGGACGTGTCCGAAATCGTCAAAGTGCAGCGGCGCAAGGTAGAGATATCAAGGTTCAGATCGATCCAAGCGCAGTGCGCGTGTAGAGCAACTCTTCGAAATAATCTATCTACTCTTCCTCTCGATAAGTGTGGCGCAAGCGTCGTCGCAGTGAAATGACACGGATATGGAAGCGCGGCTCTGTTTATAAAGTGGAGAAGATCGGCCGGACCTCCAGCTGTTGCTGCACCACTTACTGCCCGAAGACTATCTCGTGCAACAGACGCGCGCGGCGCCGGTGGCTGCGGCTTTTCTTCCCCACCAGCCGCTTGAGAATCGGGGAAAAAAACGCCTCCTCGGGTTCGGGAGACAGAGGGGAGGGAGGGCATTGCGTGAGAGACGACGAGATGTTTCGGTCTGGATACCTCTACTTACGAGAGTAAGGGCTACGAAGATGATGTGGAGGAGGGAGAGGCCGAGGCGCCAAGTACGAGCGAGATCGAAATGATGAAGATTGTTTGATCATTTAGGTCGTATATGGGAAAAATTCATCAATTGTACAGAATAGGACAGAAATTTCGTCATTAAAATTCCAATTCCACCTAGATGAATTCTAAAAAGCGTAAAAGTTTCCACGAAGATTACGCTAATATGTTTACAAGAATTTATCGGAAATAATGTAGTAGGATTCCCCCCCCCCCCCTA
>QLYP01000057.1:818702-838760 GCA_016647725.1 Nasonia giraulti
AGAGAGAGAGAGAGAGAGAGAGAGAGAGAGAGAGAGAGAGAGAGAGAAAGAGAGGATGATGAATAATAAAGTTTTTCGCTCTCGATGCCTGCGGCCGAACGGAAATTACACGGCAGATGTCGCTGGCGTCGCTGAATGCGTGCGCGCGCGAAACCGAGTTGAGCTGCGAGAATGGCCCGCGACGACACATACACGCGTGTTTTATCCATGCATGTGTGTTTTCTGCTCCGTTTGGCAGTAGAGCGCAGTAGCAGTAGAACCAGTCTTTCTCGCGCACGATGCTCGCGGCGCGCGGCGTTTGATGGGCGGCACTAATCCTGTACTGGCATCGAGCAGCAGCAGTAGACTGGGCGCAGCTGCCGAGCGGGACACGAAAATCGCCTACTGCTACTTTTCGGCGTTGTCTGTTTACGCGCGCGCGCTTCAGTCGGCCCCCTGCGTACACAAAGGGAGAGACAGCAGAGCGTTTACAACTGCATATCGCGGTAAGCGACGAGTCGAGACGTGCACTCTGTGCAACGGTCGCTGATTAGCATAATCCACAGCGCTGCGGGGAGAGACAACGCGAAAATGGGTGAGTCAGAGAGTCAGTTATGTTCGTTTTCCTCTTATCTCGCGGCGGTTACCTGTTATCAGGCTTGGCATTGACACTCGAAATCATGCTCGTTGCGAGATTGAACGCGCGTTCAACGCTTTTTCTGTCAGAAAAACACTCCGCACAGCCTTGGACTCTACTTTGATCTGATTGCTCGCTATCCTCTGGTTTAGTCATACCACGATGACTGCGAGCTGTTGTCAGCAAATTGTTGTCCTTGGCGAATTTATATGTGGAATTCTGGGTCTCTCTTGCATGAAGAATGTCAGTGAGATCGCTGGATTGTAATGGTTTTTGTCTCTGTCTTCATGGACACAGCCGAGCAAATTGTCATGACACCAAAGTGCAAGACTGCAAACTCCACGACATTGATCATCGAGAGGAAGAAGCAGGCTGTTGAGCCTGCTGTCAATGGAACTGAGAATGACGTTCATGTGGCTGGGGGAGATCACAAGGGAATTGTTATTAATAAACAGATGAATGGTGAGCATATTGTAGATCATTCGCGTTTTGAGTGTTTCAGTGAATTTCAAAATCTTACACTTCTTCTAACGCATTTTTTTTCAGCCAACAATGATGTTGCAAAGCCACCACACTTGTCTTTGCAATTCAAAGTATTCTTAGTTAGCGCACAAACTGGTAAGCACACTCAGGAGCAGAGAATTTTGAACTTCTGGTTCAGTGAGAACTTATCAGTTGAAACCCAGCCAACTGTAGCACAAGAGTTTTTCAGAGAACTTGTCAGTCCTCAAGAATTTCCAAGAGGTAAGGCTTTTAAATAATTGCTCTGCTCAATTCCATATTAAATGTATAACTCTTTTTTCACAGACTATGTTGGATTCATTAAAAAAATCATGAAATTGGTACAACACAAGTATCCTACTATTGATCGCATTGAGGTGGAGCTAAAACAAATAGAAGAACCCGTTGAATTGCCTGTTAGACCACGTATGTATAGTTTCATTTATTTTTAGACAATTGTTTCAATGTCTGCAAGAGTAGAATGGAAAATTATCTGTAAATAAAGTAGTGGTTCCAGAAGTGTAACCCTAACAATATTGATCAAACAATAGTCAGGAGAAATTCAATTAATCTATATAGGTCACATGCAAATGTATATAGGAGTATCTGTTCAATATTTTTGTCTGTCGATTCTTAATCAATATTTTTTACACAGATATTTTTACATTCAAAACGAATTCCATTTTTATGCTAAAAAAGAATTTTAAAATTTATTTTTAAATCCCACTACCTCTGTTCAATTAATGATGCAGAGTTCACTTGCAAGACTTTGTTTGATATTATGCTGGTTACATCCCTGACGTGTCGCGTCTTGACCGGAATTTAAACGCGCCAAAAGCGGCTAAAGAATAAATTGTAAATTTTATTTTTTATTTTACAGTATCCACAGATGAAACCATTTTAGGAGGCGCTCAAATAGTTGAACTGACAACGGAAAAGATTCTAGAATTAATTGAATCTGCTTATCCTAATCCGCTAACTATTTACAATTTAGCAGAGTATGTTTTATAACTTATTGAGCTTCATTCAATGTATACATAATTTTTTATAATAATTGAGATTATCGTAAACTAGGGATCATGGCTGGGATGCCGATGCCGTGGCAGAAAAACTGGCTGAACTGCAAAAGAAAGGCCTTGTCGTGGCGATGGAAAATGGAGCTTTTACAAGAGTTGTTCACCAAGATGTTCAAATTCAGGTGAACACGAAAACAAAAATTCTGCGCATTTAAGTACATGCTGAAAATTTGACGTATTATTAACGTAATTATTACCTTCTTAGGTCGTCAAACAAATGCCTACAATGGCGAGTGCAAAGCAACCAACCATAGCTATAATTACAGCTCAGTACTGCGAAAAACTCGCCGTGGATTCGATGATAGAAAACAAAGAGACGTTTGTTCGATACACTACAGTTGGTGAGTACAATATTATCTATATCGTAAAGATAACGAATTAACCTTGGAATACAATAACGGTCATTCTTTAACTTCTAGCTATAAAAATTTATTTGCATATAACTTTATCTTAAATTGCAAATGTAATCGATAATCTTTCGCGTGAATCTTTAGGATGCGACAAAGAAGGAGAACTTACACTGACTAACACTCTCAGTAATGAAACTTCCAAACACCCACGTGTGACTCGGCGTACCCGTTTCGGTAAAGTTAGCGTTAAAATGACGCGAGGCGTGATTTTCGTCGCTCATCGCTTAAGTGACGTCCACTCTACCATGATTATTATTTGTTGCCTCAGCTACTTGTAACATAATTACATGAATAAGAAAATTGACTTTCACACTTATTTGAAACGAGACTACTTATACTGTTACATATTTATTGCCTTGATAGTAAAGTTTTTGTATCTTGTAACACATTTTTGATAGACGAATAATAAGCAAAAATAAGCTATATAACACAAAGTTACAAAAGAAAAACGTACAGGAAATCACATCGAGTCTCATTTCAAATATCTGAAAATTAAATTATACAGGAAGAATGACATCATCTTTGCCAGTGCTTATTTCGAACATCTCGTCAGTCTAATGTAATTTAGCTGTTTACGAAATGACAACTTATCGGTTTGGTCTTATAAAAAAGCAGATGCGCAACTTGTTTTTATACATAAATTTAAATAAACATTGGCAAAATCACTATCATTCGAAAAAAGCTATTTGCCGTGTGTCGCTTTTGGAATAATATAATACAGGAAGTCAACGGTGATGGGAACACATCAACTCGCCCCTTTCCAGCATATAATTGCGTCCATTGTGTATGTGTGTGCGCGCCTATACAAACAGCCTCTCCTTTTCTACACGATTTCCTTTCTATGCATTGCATAATGCAATTATCACGAATTATGTCTATGAATAGATATAAATTATGAGAGCTACCGTTTATAAGTACTATCTTTTATAGCTCCGAAATTTCTCGGAACGTTAGCAATAGCCCCGCTTTAATAGAGTAAATCATTCAGAAAAATTAGGCTCTCTCATCGCTGCGGAAATCGTGTAGAAAATATACTTTCCGAATCGATCTGATGATGCCATTGTTTGATATCTCTACAGGCGAATCCAACGTCTACACCCTGGGCGACATCGGAGCGCACCGCATCGTTTGCACGAAGTTGCCGACGGTGGGTCACACCCGCGAGGCCATGACCGCAGCTGGAAACACTACCACCAGATTGCTGGGTACCTTCCAGAAGGTCGACTACGTCTTCCTGGTAGGCGTCGGCGGAGGAGTCCCGCATTACACCGACTATAAGAAACACGTGCGACTCGGTGATGTCGTCGTCTCGTACCCGTCTAGGCTCAACAACAAGTTCGTCTACATGTATTGCGAGAGTGCCAAAATGCACGACGACGGAAGCTATCATTTCGAGACGAAGGAGTATTGCCCGACGAACCTCGGCCTCCAGGATATCGCTGCTAATCTCAAGAAGCAGGTGCGTGTAGGAAGCTAATAATTCTCCACTCGAATGCCTATCGTGCTACCGAGCTGTATTTTCGTCTCTTTAATTCAGTTAGGATACGCATCGGCTTGAATATTAAAGAGAGATTACGTCATGCCGCCAGCAATCGAATCAATGCAGAAATTTATGTCATTGTCGTTACTTTTTACGAGCGTCACTGAACAGATTTTTTTAAAGTTTTACTTAATAACGAGTCATTGTTTATTATGTTAACTGTTTTTATTTTTACTGAGTGAATTGTAATTAATGTAAAAATATATGTTTTTCAGGTAAACGAAAGCGAAGGATTCAACCCACCTTGGCAGAATCATATGCGTGAAGGTGCCAAAAATTTAGCCTCGCAATCCGAGCATAACTTCGAATCTCCTCCAGTAGAGTCCGATAAACTTTACATGAATATCGGAGAAAGAGACGTCATCGAAGTTGCACACCCAAGTGCTCCTAAAGGAGATGCTACTTACGCAAGGTAAACCATGCGGTATTTCCTTTTATGTCATGTCCTATCAAGCTCTGTTTGTTTTGTACATACAAACTCTAAATATTTACGTATTTAATCCGTGAATAACTTATTTAACGATATAATTTTTTTTTTCACAGAAATGATGGATGTCCTCAAATCCACTTGGCTCCCGTGGCCTCAGGCCGACGAGTCGCCCGCGACGACCAGTTGCGACAAAAGTTTGCCAGCCGTTTCGGTATTCTCGCTTACGACACTGAGATGGACGCCGTAGTGGACAGTATCCTTGGCAATTGTCGCGATAGCTTTGCAGTCGTCCGTGGCATCGCTGACTATAAGGATGGTTCGCGCGGTAAGGAGTGGCAGCCTTACGCCTCGCTGGCCGCGGCAAGTGTCGTCAAGGCTATGATCTGCGCTATGGATCCGCCCTCGCCGTGCAAAAAGTAATTTCAGTCGACGAAGTAAATAAACGTGTTCTTGCTAGTGAAAAGTCATAGTCAGGAGGTTTCGGTCTAAATATTCAGGAGAGGTCGACTTCTTTGTTCATTTGTCGAACGTTGCGGGTAGCTTTTTAAAAATGTCTTAAAGTATGACTTTTTGGACGTAAAAATAATCAAAGATGTATTATTAAGATACTGATTTAGAATCAAAGATCGAATATCAAAAATATGAACGCACATTTTACTTCGATATACACTTTATAGTGATTCTATTAATCCTAGAGAAGAAATGGGCCTGTTTTTATAGGAAGTTTTAAAATTACTATCAGAATAAGGTTCATCATATCGCACTGATTATATGAGAGATAGGTAATGATATCTAAAAGAAATTTAGACTGAAACTCCAATAAGGAATTTAGCAGCTGTGCTGCTAACAATGATTAGATAGTTCATAAAACTTCAATCCTCTTGTTGTACTCATAAGTGTAAATACGATTTTATCTTCTATAAAAAAAAAGAGACCATTTAATCTATGAACCAAACATAGATTTGTCTTCTTAACTTTTTATCTGGTATTGCATAGTTTAACGGTGTTTTGACATTTTTTTATTTTGTACTTTTGTAATAAGATTTGTGACATCTGACGTTGTTTGTACTGACTTAACAATAATCGATTATCGTACTTTGTATTGATATTAGTAAAACCATGATTGATGTTCCCATTGAGTATAGGGTTCAGCATTATATGCTTTGTCAAATTTATATGCATCAAAATGTGTGCTTGTACCATACATTATCATAAAAAACTTCGATATAATACGTCCTTCAGTATTTCAACTGGTGCCGAATATCACAGAGTCTTTTATAGAATGTTTTTAGTATTTATGATGACTTTTCAAGTATTGACAGACATTTCAAACTACTTGGATTAAAAAGGCATAATCGAATTTACATTACACGAGGACGAATCACCGGATAAAGAGTTAAGCGCAGGGGTTTTAGGAAAACATACTTCGCAGCATTCATCGATCCTCGCTTGTTACTCGTTATTTAACCGGATCGTAGAATGTGATAAACACTTGGCATTGACTTGCTATTTCCAATATATATTTAAATTAATTTATTTAATATGTAGTTATAAGTGACGATTGCTGATTTAAATCATAATAGTCTATGTATCTGCGATAAAGTAAAGCATAGGCATATATACGTGCCAATGTATTTCAAACTGAACATTTATGTGAAACCGTTGCAAAGAATGTTTTATTGTGTAATTTATTTTAGCAAAGCTTCTCTAGTATTCATTTCTTATCGCAACAAATGTAACTCAGTTCTGCGTACAAATATTTTCGTTTTTATACAAGATAATTATATATGCATGTTGCTTCATTGCTTCTTTCGAGAAATAATTTTGTTGCTAAATCATATAATAAGCCTTGTTCAGATAAATAATCAAATATTAATATTCACTAAGGGGCGTCGACGCTTCCATAAATCGTACACGTTATACGATATAGAACGCACACAAGTTCCAAAGATCCTGTGCTCAAACAGAGCATCTATAGTTGTAGGCCAAATATCGATAACTTTTAAGATTATATAGACAAAGTATATATATAATTAAAAAAGATATCTGTAACGCACTGAACTTCGGATCTTGTCATTGTACAAATCTAGTCGCCCTGCCACCGATCGTCGGTTTCAAGGACTGACTTTGCATTTCATTTATACTGCTGTTTTTTGTTTGCGTGTGTCATTTTGTTTATGAATTGAATAAAATGTTTGATTTCACATCGATAATTTATTACTCTTGAACTTGTATAAAATTCCTTCTTGAGCGTGATTTTTTCGCCCTAAAATGTATCAATACAAAGTTTAAATTCATTCATCTTCAGTTCTTGTCACCTTCGCTCTTGGCATATACGGTCCATTTACCGACATGTACCTTAATTAAAATAATAGCGAACTTAGAAGAGTGGATCAAAAAAGAAAGACCACAATCTGTGGCCAAGAGAGAGCTTAACTGCGAGTATAGCGCGCTTAAATGCGATTCTATGAGCTATTTTGTAGAGAGTACAGTCAAGACATACGTATATATATATATATATATATATATATATATATATATATATATATATATATATGATATATGATATAATATATTGCTGTTACGTATAACAAACAAATACATTTTATCGCATATATTAATTTATTGTAGTCGATTGAACGCTCTACTTGCGTACGTTCATGAGACGGAGACATGTATGAAATGGTTGATCTATATATATTTCATTCTCAAAATAAACGTTCGATAAGAGTATAACGCACAAATTTTGGCGAATTAATTTTCATGCCCTTATTCTTCATGACAGCAACAATCAGAATTTTCTTCGGTACTGTCAGCTTGCGATTCAGGAAACGCATAATCTATGAACTGGCATAACACGATGAAGTAATGGTTCTATTTGTAAAAAATTAATTTCAGGATGTGAAGCAAAATTAAACTCACGTTTGCTTGCTTAGATTCGATTTGAGCTCGAATATAAAAAGCTTGACGAATGGATTTTGCGACAAGGCTAAACAAGGTCTTATTTCTCTTGTATTCCTCAACTTTGTACTTGTAGCTAGTAGAAATACGATTAGTTTCTTCTTTGTACTCTGCGGACAACGTTGCGAATTGCGTCATCATATTTTCATATGTTCTCTCTAACTCTTCGTTCTCTTGTTTTTGAGTTTCTCTAATAGAGGGAACAACTTTTTCTTCTGATTCTCGACTTTTAATTATTGGCGCTAACTCATTCTTTATACGGCAATGAATACTTTTTATCTGTAAATACAGTCGATCAGCAAAAACAATTAGTTTTAGTACTGTTTATCGACTTGCCTTCTCCAATTGTCTCTGTCTAATAATTTGCAGGTTTTCGTGCTTCTGCAAGAGATTGTTAAAAGCCTTTAACATATATTTGACTTCCGCTCTGTGCATTCTTAACTCTTCTACAAACAGGCAGTTTTCGCGGGAATTCGCTTTGACAGAGTTGAAAATTTGTCTTTTTTCACTTTTCGAAAGTTTGTGACAAGTTAAGACACTATCGTTTTCGCAATTCTGAAGAATACGATCTACCTGTACCAAAATTTTTCTATAAAAATCAATTTTTTTCTAATAAAATATTAACAATAATTCGGTGTATCATATGATATAACCTTAACAATTTCTTTTTGCACTTTTATCATAACTTTTTCGAGGCTTCGATTGCAGTCTTTGTAATTGTGACACTTCATTATGAATTTTATACAGAATATACTTATACTTATAAATTAAAACATTCTAACCGATTATACCGACAAACTATACAAAGTTCCAAACTGCGTCGAGATTTTACAGACGGGAAGGTTAGTTTTCCAAATTTCTGACTGGGAAATTGCAATATCCACTTTTCGATGCGGATTATGTACATGGAAATCCATTTTGAGTTACATTGATTTAACGTGGATTTGATTCGCATTCTTGAATAATTTTTAATTTGATAAGGTAGATTAATAATTCGTGTCTTATTCGTAATATCTTTCTTCTTTTGCGTCTGGGAATGCGAGGCATATAATTGGTATAGCCAAGGACAGAGATATATTCAGCATCTTTTTTGAGAAAGAATCTCTAGCGTTTCTAATAATTGAACTGTTAGGCAAACCGTACATGAGGTGTCATCGTTACGTCGATGTAGGACTTTCATTATCTAAATCAGCAACATGTTTGTACAAAGATCTTTATTTCTAGTAAAAATATTTACAATGATTTGGATGTTTTATACTGCACCTTATAACAATTTCTTTTTGCACTTTTGCTGTAAGTTTTTCAAGGCTTTATGTAGTTTTTGTAATTATGACATTTCGTTATAAAATTTATAAAGTATATTGATATGTATATGTATACAAATAGGACATGTTTATGAAATAAATCAACACAGGTATTTCACGTTTTACATAACATAAAAATAATAAAATATACACAGAGTTTCATTTGTAGATTTAAAGTTCGAGATAACGTTAACATAGCGTTAGCTGCATTTTCTTTCGTATAAAAAAATCAATCAATAAAACAACTCACTTTTCGAAAAGTTAAATAAAAAGTTACATTCAACGACTATATAGTTATAGTCGACAATATATATGTACATCTACTCATACATCTTTCTCTTATCAACGAGTAAACATTTTTATCCGCGTCTATCCAACTTGGAGCATATTATTTATTATTGCTGACTTCTGAATCCTTTCTCTTCTCCTGTTCGATCCCTAGTTTTCCATTCGGCTCAGTTCCAGGTTTCATCGCCACAAGCTCCTCTCCCTCTAGTTCAGCCTCTTCAGCTTTCTTCGCGCTTCGTTCCCTCGCGTAATGATTCCAAGGCTGCTCCTCCGAGGTACCCCATATCAGATGAACGAGGCAGCTGAGACCGAGATTCACCGCGGATATGAGGAAAACCAAACGCCATTGTCCAATCGTTTGCTGGAAAATTATAAGTGGTTATAAAATTTAAAAACTATAAGTCAAAATAAACAATGAACGTACGCGATAAAAACTTACGTTATCATTGGTGAGCATGCCGACGACCATCGGCGACAAAAATCCTGTAGGCGCCGTCATCAGATTATTGATGCCGAAGAGTATGCTTGCATAATTAGGACTAAGATCGACGAATGACGGTATGGTACCGGACGAGATAGCCCCGTTGATCGCGGTACCGGAGATCATGAAAAAGGCCGCCAAAATAGGCGCGCAGCCGCTGAAGCTCAAGCCGATCGTCAGAATGCACTGACCACCGGCGCAGATAAAGTTCGCCAATTTCCGGACTCCCGTAAGGCTCATCCTTTTCGTGCGCAGTAGCCAGTCTGCTAAGATGGAGAAGACGTAGGAGAAGGCCATGCGGGCGATGTGCGGCAAGCCCGAGAGCATACCGGTCTGTTGACAACATTTTTTTGGTCAATTTTTGTTCTCACGGACTCGTTTTCATGCACGCGGACTTGAGTCATTCATAAGAGGCAAGAATTTATTTCTGAATTTGTTTATAGAAAACGAACCGCTTGGATGTTCCAGCCCTGGACGTAGTTGAAGTACGAAGGCGCCTGGGTCATAAAGGTTATAAAGCCCCAGAGTCCGCCCCAGTGTGCGAGTATCGTGACCCAGAATGGACCGGAGGTCAGTATCGCTTTCCAAGGAACCTTCTTGCTCTTCATGTCGCTCGACTCGTGGTGCTCGTCCGTCGACTCGGCCAAGCTCTTCAGGATGTAGTTCTTCTCGTCGTCGGTGATTCGCGGGTGTTGACGAGGCGAGTCGTAGACCAGGAACAGCCAGAATACGTACCTGAAAATGTGTTTTTTTTCGTGTAATTGCGGGCGATTAAAGCAGATGAACGCGAATGGACAATTATTAATGATTGATCTCTTTTTAATCGAATCGCTTCAATTATATACATTTAAACGTCCCCTTATTACGTTTTGAAAAATGTCCACCGGAATCATACTTTATCTTTGACTCTCCATAAAAAATAATTGGAAAACTTCTTGAGTTTTCCTGCTCACGGCTGTTAAGTCGTCTTTGGCGCTTTACACACATATTCGAGTAATGTAGTGAGCAGATTTATGATTGCGTCTGCAGCTATTATCCTGAACTGCAGTTTTCCAGTTTTGATGCTTCGCGTCTTATCATCGTTCGGCTAATACATGGATACGAAATTTCAAAACGTTGATATTGAACCTTGAACGTCTGAATAAGAAAAAAAAATGTAAATTCGCGATATTATTTTAGGACGTACCAAACAAGACCGAGCATGGAGGTGATATAGAACACAGCTTCCCAACCATAGGCATCGATGATACTAGCGCACAGTGGATAAGTAATAGCCGCTCCAACGGAACTACCTGCGAATCAAAGCAGGCTAAGCTGATAAACCATGAATTTGATTAAGTCGCGATTAAGTTTCGCGAATCGCTATCCTCAAGCTCATCTCATCTCACCCAGGTACGAGCTGACGAATCGGCTTCGCTCGTTCGGCGGTATCCACTTGGCCGTCATGTCGTGCATCGATGGCCATACGATCCCCTGTATCGATAATCAATATGTACTGCACTGGTGATGATAATCGAATTTTGATGTTCGACGCCACTTACGGAAAAGAAGCCCTGAAGCAATCTGAGAAAAATCAGACTGTTGAGGCTGTAGTGGGTGGCGACGGGTATGAGAAAGCCAACGAGAGCGACGAGCAAGTTTCCCATGCCGAAGACAATTTTGGTGCCGTACTTGCGGGCGAGAAGACCTCCAGGAAGCTGCGACAACCAGTGTATCCAGTAATAGGCGCCGAGAACCAGACCCTGCTGGTACTCGTTCCACTGGAAGCGATCGTTCCATTCATCCTTCTGTGGCATGCGAAGAGGTTCGATTTTAAAAATAGAACTTGGAGTTCGTTATCAAAGATTCGTGTATAATATTACCGAAAGCATAGTCGTGCTGGTGAAATTCTGACCAACCACGGAGGTAAAGTTAGCTGGATCTTGGTAATTGTGAAGGCTGGTGTTTCCGGGTGTCTGTTCCTGCAGACACTCGGAAGCTGCGGCGGACTTCGCGTGGGGAACGACCATCGTGACGATCGCCAGGTTCAGGTTGATCCTCAGCATGTAGTTGGTGCCGAATCCCCAAAATACCAGGATCCATAGTACCCGCCGGCAGGAGATGCATGATTTATCTGAAAATTAGTTGAGATGATTTTCGAACTCATTTCTTCATACAAAATGTTCTTTATTGTGCTTCTTTTTACTTTGGTACTTCGACCTTTGTGATATTACTCTGAAGAGATAAACAGAGCGTTTCAAACATTGATAAATATTTATGTCAATAAACCTTTTGCTCGTAGAGATAGATCGAGTTTCCTTTCTCATTGAAAATATAGAAGTGCGAGCAGTAGAGTATTTTTGAAGAGCAAAGATAAGATTGTTATTCTTTACTTTATCGGAAAGGAATACGCCGTGATTTTATAGCCAAATATGAAAAATTTTGCGCAAATCCACTTGTTTGAAGGATAAAGAGTACGAGAGATTGAGAGTTATATTGATTTACAAATCATTTCTTGGTAGAGAGAGGTTTTGGAACAGTTGGCGGCGATATGGAATTTTCGGAACTACTTATAATGTCATGTTGATTTTACTCATGATTACAGATGTTTTGCAAGCTTCTTATATATAGCTGCCAATAATATTGTATTTTAAATGATTTTTTAGTGTAAATATTGCATTATAAATTTTCTCAATCTCTTATAAGTAATACGATTATGATCTTGCAACCCGCGTACTCACAATTTATTGTAATTTAATTCCAATTAGTCAAGTATGTGTAATCAAGATTCCTATAATTAACTACACCAATAAATATATAATCTGTATATCTTGTCTAATCTTTATGGCCCTAAACATTAGCCTATCACGTAAATCTTCCCAATTGTTAGAAAAATCGTCACTTTCATCAATCAACGCTCCATTTAACTGTACCAAAACAATTTTCAATCATCATAATTCTGACGCGATTATAATTTTTTTTTTTTGACTAAATTCTGCGCTACCATATATCATAAGGTTTATCCTGTGACGATGACTGGCAAATACTCTGTTTAAAAAGATAAGATCGGTATCTCGGTAATAGTCCGAAGTCATATATGAGGCAATCTCACGGATTTCGTGACGAAAAGCATATATAGACCTATAACCGTCGGCACACACAACATACACTGTTCGCCCTATTCGCTCGCAAAAAGCTCTCCCGTCATCCAAGGGCATCCTCGCGATGTATCAATGATATCATTGTTTCAATTAAGCCGCATTCAATTTATATCGTAAGCGCCCACTTAATTCGCGCTGGCCCCGCGCGCGCACGCACTCGATTAAGGTGCAAAACGCTTCCAAACTCTATTAAAGGTTGGCCGTTGAAGAATGCCAATTTGTTTTCGGGAACAAACTGAGTATGCGTATGTCTCTATGCATATTTTTTTTAAAATTTGTATTGAAACTTGACATATTTTTTTATTTTAAACTATAATGATGGTAGGTATATGTAGGTATCGCGAATAAAAGCAAAATTAAAAAAGAAAGTAAACTACTGAAATTTTCTGTTAACACGAATATCGATCTTCATTTCTTAGAAATTATGTGTATACTGTACCTACTAACGAACAGGTGCAGAAGCAATCATAAACAAAGTGACGAAGCGAATTATGATCGCGCACATTATTTCACTAAACTGTATACTCTGGCCTATTTATATCAGTAACTACTTCACAAGCTTGCAAAAAACTTGACCACAGGGAATGTCGTCGCTAAAAACACTGTTTTTCTATTACATATAACTTTTAAAATAAAGCTTGTAATGAAAAACCAAGCTTGTAGCGCTCTAGTGTTAGTTTTAATAAATTATCCTACCAAGGGAAATATCGATCGGACTTTTTGTTTTTCTAAAAGTTTGGAAATAAAAAACACCCCGTGGCGGATTTGCGAGGCTTTAGCGCCGACATCCCCTTAACATATATCTAATAAAATAAAAAAAAGACCGCGTCGACTTTCAATTTTAGCAGACCATACAATAATACTCAGGACTCACCTTTTGTCATAGCTACGCCAATTGGGACTGCGTGTTCGCAAAATTTCTCCGGCTCAATTCCGCAGGTTATCCGGAGCGTGAGACGCACGGACGTGTTGTATAGAAAGCGCGCGCGACGAGGAGACAAGCATTTATCTTTCAAAACTGTCCTTTGCTTCTATATAATCAACACGATAAACTCTCTCGAGGCACGTAAATCGCTATTCATGGAAAAAATGCTAAACTTGCGCGTTGACTCTCGAAGACTCAAGGAGAGCGGGGGGGGGGGGGAAGAGGGAGGAAGAATCGCCGCTTTATAATCGCGATTTAATATATTACGCGAACATTATATAAAACTCGAAACGACACTGGCCGCAATCTTGTGAACTCGCGCGACAGTCGCATCATCAGACGAGTATTACGTTGCGTTATCTCTCTCTCTCTCTCTCTCTCTCTCTCTCTCTTTCTCGTGTGTCGCGATTAGTTATAATAACTTCAACTTTCGTCGCGAAAACTGTACAAACACGAACATTATGAAATTGAAAAACTTTCGCGCGCGCTCGATCGTCAACGGAAAATTAAAGCGACGAGAGAGATGAGGATCGCGCGCGATGAAAAAATCCACGCGTAAGCCGTCTTGCAGCAGCGGCAGCAACACACACGACACAGCAGTCGATGCAGCTTATATGCCTTCGGTTTTGAACCCCGCGGAAGCGCTAGCTTATATAGTTTAACGAGAGCATCTATCTATATGTATACACGTGTGTATGTGTGTACACACGATTTCCTTTAGGCCCCTCAGGAGACACGCGCGTGCGAGTGAGAGAGAGAGAGAGAGAGAGAGAGAGAGAGAGAGAGAGAGAGAGAGAGAGAGAGAGAGAGAGCGGCAGACGAGAGGACCAGCCCGCACGCGAGCTCTCTCGCCGGTTATTATTGAGAGTTTATATCCGAAAGGAGTAGCCTTGACTGATAAACCTCGACAACGCGATTGTGTTTAATACATGTGTGTACTATATATTCGCTGGATATATATGGCTTATTTGTTATGCTCGCGTGATTCTGCGCGGGTGCGCGTGTATAATTAATTTTTGCGGGATACGTGGAAATTCATGCGAATAAGATCGGACGATTCGTGATTATTTGGTTTGGATCGGTTTTTGGAATCCATGCGCGTTTTCTTGATTATTGGGTTGTATTGTTTACGATGCATAAATAGAAAGCAGCTGACAACTGTTCGAAATCGAAATTTATGACTTTCTTCGCATCGGTTGTTCTTCGACACCACCCGTGTAAGACGGGTAGTGGTCGTACAGGGGTATAAGAGTCGTGTGCAGAACGTAAATAATATATTCGGCACGTGTTGAAGCAGATAATCTCTGAAAGTCAAATGACGATTTATCATTAATATTGTTTTCGCCGCTTATATAATATCAATAATGCACGAAACTTGATTCATTTAATTCGAATGGGGGAGAATGTTTAAATAAAGCTCTTTTGTAATTATTTAAATCCAAACAAATGGTGCGCGAGTCAAACTGTACAGATAAATTGTTGTAATATGCGCGTATATGTTCTGTATAACAGATCTGAGCAATTTGAATTTTGAATTTCCCGCCACAGTGACGCCAACATAAAGCAACATGGCGGCACGAACCCGAATTATTGGCACCCCTAGCTCCACCTTTGACTTCCTCTGTTTTGTCGAAGGCTCTTTCGGTACGTTCCTCGTGAGATAGCTCTTCCATAAATCCGTAATTATCATCTCCAATTAGCTGACATCCACGCGAAAAAAGCTTCCAGGATGAAAGCCCAATCCTTCCTGCGTCGAAAATTTGGAATATTTTCTAAATTTCGTAACTTTGACTTTCCCGAATAACGGGACGCTTTTCGCGAGGTTATGTCAGCTCGAATAGTCGACCGCTAACCCATCCATACCCGTTCATGTGATCCACATGTGTTTTGTTGTGATTGCTTGCATAAATTGATAACGACCTTGTTATTTTACAGGGATTGAGCCATGGGTCGTGTAATTCGCGCTCAACGTAAGGGAGCTGGATCAGTTTTCCGCTCCCACACCAAGAGGAGGAAGGGAGCACCAAAGCTTCGTTCCCTTGATTACTCTGAGAGGCATGGATACATCAAGGGTGTCGTCAAGGTACGTTTCGTTTTTTTTATTGTTAAAACATGATCAAAGTTACTGCTTTGCTAGTATCCGAGTTCACTTATTCAACATTTGTTTGAGTTTGTTTTGGAAAAATAGGGTTAACGTAAACTGGTTTGCATGTTCAATACTATAGGGGGTTAATTTGTTGATTTAGAACTTCAACAGTTTAAATGATGCTGTATCAGCATGGAGTTTTATAAGTTGTCATGAAATTTTGAATGAAGGCAGTAAAACTGTTGAGAATAGAATCTTAATGATCACCATGTATGTGCGTTTCATTGAACAACAAATGCATTCAATTGATAAAGAAATCATTGAAAATATTACACACAAGCACAAATTTAAATATTACAAACAAATCATTAGAAAAACAACTTGTTGAATGTCGACATAAAGGTAAAAATAATTAGTGATTGGATTACTAATCTTTATGTTATTTTGCAGGAGATCATCCATGACCCTGGCAGAGGTGCTCCTCTGGCCGTAGTGCACTTCCGTGACCCGTACAAGTTCAAGACCCGCAAGGAATTGTTCATTGCCCCAGAAGGCATGTACACCGGACAGTTCTTGTACTGTGGAAAGAAAGGTAAATTTGTCTAGCTTTATGCGTTATTACTGAAACTGCAGTATTTTAAAAGTGAATTCAAATCTAATGTGAATCTTTGGCAAAACTAAATTTTGGTTTATAATTTTTAACAGCCAACCTCCACATTGGCAACGTTATGCCAGTTGGTCAAATGCCTGAGGGTACAATCGTTTGTAACCTGGAGGAGAAGACTGGTGACCGTGGCCGATTGGCTAGGGCATCTGGACTGTACGCCACTGTCATCGCCCACAACCCCGACACAAAGAAGACCAGGGTCAAGCTTCCATCTGGAGCCAAGAAAGTCATTCCATCCGCCAACAGAGGTATGGTTGGAATCGTTGCCGGAGGTGGACGTATTGACAAACCCATCCTTAAGGCTGGACGTGCTTACCACAAATACAAGGTCAAGAGGAACTGCTGGCCTAAGGTAATTATCTCTTTTTTGTATTTATCCTACTCCATTATGACAGCTAATAATAATGTAGACATTCCAATGATGGTATAAGACATTTGAAAACCGAATTTATTTTTGAGGAACATTTATTCACTGAGATAGAAACGATTTATAATCATATTATCGAATACATCATAATTCCTTTTATTAAAACGAAAATTATTATTAATTTCAGGTTCGTGGTGTTGCTATGAACCCCGTTGAGCATCCTCACGGAGGTGGTAACCATCAACATATTGGTAAGGCTTCGACCGTCAAGCGAGGCACCAGCGCTGGTCGCAAGATCGGTCTCATCGCTGCCAGGAGAACTGGTAGGATCAGGGGAGGAAAGACCGACGCCAAGAAGGAAGATTAGATTAATCGCTAATTATTTCTCGGCGTTTATTATAATAAAAAACTGGAAAACTCGAAAAAAAATTGAATCATTTGCTTTGTTATTTTCAAATACCGTATCTGCTATTCATCTACAAATAAGGTATACCCATACTAATAATTTAATTTTAAAAAAGCCACACTTTACAAATAATTAAATACATAATTAACGTGGTAAGGTTTTCTTTTACTTTGAATAATACAATTTTTCAAAGTAATTATCTTGGCAAGCTAGCGTTTTTGTTTGTGTATTATTAGTTCTGGCTTCTGATTTTATTTATTCAAAACCTTATTTTTCAACAATCCAATACAAATAAGATAAATTTCAACGAAAATGTTAGCTTGTTGCAGATGTAAAATGAATTTATTTTCTTTAAATCACGCAATTATAAAAAAAATTTGTCATAAATTCATATTTCCCACGCAATTATGTAGCGCGTGCTCCATCAAATAAAATCATTCCCGCATTAAGTTGCACTTCCTGTCGATACACTGCAGTCTGCAATCTACATCCTGTCCGTCTTCTAAAATGCATCCAATAATACATAAAAATATAGGATACCCGGAACAGCGGAACACATCACATTCTCCCCACTCCTCTTCCATTCCACATCCCGTTCCTCCCCGTTCTAGTGCATTCCGGCATTTTCCAGCGCGGCATTCTGACAGTGGCACAGTGAGCCTGCGAGGCGGTACGCGTGTAGGCGAGTGATCTGATAGTTCGTGAACATTGTTAAAAGGTAAATATCGTCAACCCTGGAGCGAGTTCTCTGCGTCGGAGCAAGTGCGACGCGCGTTAATAATTCGATCGACGTCGTCCCCATCAAAAGCAAGTATAATTCGCGCGAAGGTCAAGTCGGTCCGGTGCTACATCAGAAATAAAAAGCGCCTCCACGCTTTGGTCTGTGGGACAAAGCGCCGCTGGAGTAACGGCATCGATCTCGACCGACGTGAATTTCGCGTTGCGAGATCGCTTACTCGTCGTAAGCAATTGTCATCGCGCGAAAAGATTTTGCAATCGCGGAGGCATTACACCGCGTGTGCAATGCTTCGTTCGCGCGTGTTGGCGGAGTAAAATCGAGAGAGGTGGTGGAAGAGGAGAAGAGAGACGAGTGCAGCACAGCGGGGCGAAGCGGCGGAAGTCTCCGGGCGGCCATTTTGTCTGTGCGCCGTGCCTCGCTTGATTCGTGTATGTGGCGTTCGTGCGCGAACCGAGCGCCGCCATTCTTTTTCTCTCGCACCTCGTCAGCGCGACATCCCAGAGCCTTTGTCGCTCTGCGCACGCTTCTAACTTGTACGTTTCATCCGAGCATCTGTTTATTCAATAAGTCACGCTTTCGGGTTTCGCCGATTTTTTCCGGATCGTCGTCGAGTTATATCAGCGCGTGTGCACGTTTTACTCCATCGCGTGTCCTCGACTCTCCCTCTCCGACTCCGCGTTGCCCGCAGAGCAGACAGACGGACTCGCCCCTTTAACGCTGCTCCGTTCCTTAACTTTCCGAGTTCTCGCGTCTCTGTGAGCGTCGCTTGTCGACGATTTAACCTTTTGCAGTGAATTTCTCGACCGGTGACTCGAACGCGTCGAAGTGAAACGGGTGTCATTCGAGGTAAATCGAGTATATATTCGAAGTCGGCAGTAGTGTAAAAGGGCCGCGCGCGTGCGAAAAGCAATCCCGCGATCTCCTTTGTACGCGCTGACGGAGCCGTAAGCGTATGTTCGCGGTATATCTATATAGCTTCTCTAAACTCCATCAGAGCTAGAGAAAGAGAGAGAGATATACGACGACGAGGACGACGACGCGTCGTTCGCGCGGAAGCGTGACCTTTCGACTTGGAATTTTGCCCCCTACCTCCGATGTCGGGCACCGCGCGCGCGCTTGCTCCCTCTCTCGTCAGACTTGGAGAGAACCGTCGATCATCAGCATCGCGTCGTGCTATAATACCCTCCTCTACATTCACTCTTCTTACTCATTTTGCAGTTTGCATCGAAGAAGTCAGCAGCTGAAGCAGAAGCTAGTACGGTCATTTATTGTACGTATTAACGCACTTTTCGTTCGACGCTGTTTTGAGTTCAGTCGTGCACACACACAGTTCGACCGAGCAATTGGAAGTTCTTCTCGTTCTCAAGCATACAATATAATATATATACTCTTGTGGTGCTAGTGCGAATAGCAGAAGCAAGTTTTTCAAGAAGTACAGAGTTTGAAGAATTTTTACTGTGTCAACCAGTGTAGAGCGAGTCCCCACGACAGCGCTACGAAATCTACGCACCGAGGCGGAGTAATATGAGTAATGCAGACAACCAGAATGGATCAGGTCTAGAGCAGCAAGTGAGTAGCACAATGGCACCCAGCCTTTCCTCTATACTCTTCTTCTCTTTCTTTCTTTAACGTAGTCTGCTTCAATCGCGTACACGCGTATTTCTAAGCATGCGCCATCGGCGATTTCTCTTTTTCTGGATAAAGCGATCGCGCACAACGTTGACGTTCGTTTCGAAGCAAGATTTTTTCTTTGACAATGCCTGCATTACACCATGTTGCAAGAGAGCCTGCGATGAGATGGCATTTAAATAAATATCTAGAATTCGATTTGCATGCAAAGTCGGTCTGATTATACTCGATAAAAGGAAAGACATTCGTGGGGGGGTTTACGCATTGCAAATATTTTGATATTGCAGCGTGAATCACGCTCGTTCTCGGAAGCGGTAGTAGTACAAAGCATCGAAAGCAACCTCGTATATGCCGCATTCGAGATAAAGCGACTCCGAAAAGAATCTTCCGTAATTTTAGTTGACACACTTTGCGCGCGCATCTTTCACTTCGCCTATAGCGCTCCCTCTCTCTCTCTCTCTCTCTCTCTCTCTCTCTCTCTCTCTCTCTCTC
>QLYP01000057.1:838770-857398 GCA_016647725.1 Nasonia giraulti
TCTCTCTCTCTCTCTCTCTCTCTCTCTCTCTCTCTCTCTCTCTCTCTTACTCCTAAGCATCAGCGATTTAGGTTAAAGTATAGCTGGCGACTATAAATAAGACCAGTTTGTTTCTTCGGCGAAAAGAAATCGACACTTCGGTATTTTCCGTTGTGAGATTTCCATTCAAGCGCGCGCGCACAGAAACTCGCACATAGGTATACACACTGATGACTCAACGCGTGTATTTCACGGCTGTTGTTCCGCAATGGCCGCCCCCTCGTGCACACTACGCCTTTCCATCGTCGAGAAAAGCCGACGAGATGCACGCACAGCTGCGCTGCTGGGGTTTCCCCCCGTTTTTTCCATGCTTATCCCCCTCGCGTCAATATGTATAACGAACACCGTGTCACTTTCTTATACGGCATTTTTTAATCTCGGGGAATTGTGTAAGTCGCCGCGTGTGCGTACATACATATATGTATATAGCTATGTAGGATGATGAGGTGTTGCGAAACCACGCGCGCGACGTCTAGAGGCTAAGAGCGAGCGAGAGAGAGAGAGAGAGAGAGAGAGAGACGGATAGATATGGCCACGTGGAAGATAAGGATAATTTTTGCGCGATTCACGCTGATGCGAGGTGAAAGTCTCTGCGATTGTCGTTCACCTACGCTTGTTGCATGACTAATAGCCCGTTTTTTGTAGAAATTGATGGAGCTTTTCCACGCGCTGTTGGGTAAATTTAAATATCGACGATAGACGTCCGCGCTCGTGTACATTTATGTATGTTGATTATTCTTCCGATTGCTAATGATAATTCATCGTTTTACAGTTAGCTGGTCTGGACTTGCAGGACTCCCGCCAATCGAGTGGGGGTCGCTACGTTCCGCCGCACCTTCGAAACAAGTCTGCAAGTAAGTATAATATTTTAAGACATATCGAACACATTTGAACATACATCGCTCAAACAGCAAGTGAAGTTCAATGAGCAATTTAAAAAAGACAGAAACACTGATACCTTTTGTAACGTAACATAGCGAGTAATCGCGTTGTCAACGAACCAGACTCGTTTTCAGATAGTCCGCAGGGCGGCGATCGTCCACCTCTCTCATCCCAGGGAGGCCGTTTCGGGGATCGGGGTGGCGATCGTGACCGTGGCCGCGGCTTAGGAGGTGGTGGTGGTGGTCCTGGTGGCGGCGGTGGCTACGGCCGGCGCAACGACGCCGACTTTGGCAACTTCGGCGGACGCAATCGTCGCCAGGAGAATGGCCGTGACTATCGCTACGAGCGCGATGCCCCGCGGTCTGGCGGCAACGACAGGTGGCAGGAACAGCCGCGCGGCAACGACCGCTGGCAGGACAACGGCAGGAATGACCGCATGGGAGGTGAGTCGGTCAACGGTATGTGCTTGGTCGACGATTCGCCACCATTTTATTTTTATTTCTTTTTATTTATCTATAATAAACTGTAAAAGTCGATGATGGCTGGCGAACTTAACGTATAGTAGCTACGCTCTTCTGAGATTCTCTGCACACGCACGATTCCATGCGTTGACTGTTTGATTTCAAAATTACAACTTGTTTTGAAAATGTTGATACTGTGGTAGAGCAAAGACGTTTTTTGATTTGGGAAATCGGTTGCTTTGAATGGCCCTTTTCTCAGTGTACAAATGTAACAAAATTTAATGATGACATTGTCACTGCTCAAGTCAGCATTACAGAGTGACCTTTATTACAACATATTATGCGTGTTAATAGGTGGAGGCGGTGGAAGATGGAACGACGATGATAGAAGGGGTGGCGGCGGCGGCGGTAAACAGATTGACTGGACCATACCGACCGCAAGAGACGAAAGATGTGAGCTCGAGTTGTTCGGCGAGAGAAGCACAGGCATCAACTTCAGCAAATATGAGGATATCCCAGTTGAGGCATCCGGTGAAGATATTCCACCGCACATCTCATCCGTGAGTATTTTTAATATAACTATTAAAAACACTTCCATGGGCTCAACTTGAACTCAAAGACGATGTTTAAATCGCTTTGAATAAATCGCCACGTGGAATATTAAAAAACGTTTTTTGATTTGGGGAATTGTCGATGCAACCTATCCATTTTCTCAGTGTACGAACGTGACAATCCTTAATTTTTTAAACTTGTCTGCTAGTATTTTTTATGCTTTATTCCTATAAATCTTGTTTCTTGCTTCACAGTTTGACGAGGTTAAGCTGACGGAGATAATCAAGAACAGCATTAACCTGGCTGGCTACGACAAGCCTACTCCTGTGCAGAAATACGCTATCCCGATCATCATTGGTCGTCGCGACGTGATGGCTTGCGCCCAGACTGGCTCGGGCAAAACGGCCGCTTTTCTCGTACCGATTTTGAATCAAATTTATGAGAGCGGACCGCCACCCTTACCCCCAAATGCCAGTGGTCGTCGCAAGCAGTATCCGCTGGGTCTGGTGCTGGCGCCCACCCGCGAGCTCGCTACGCAAATCTACGATGAGGCGCGCAAGTTCGCCTACAGATCGCGTATGCGTCCGGCCGTAGTCTACGGAGGATCCAATATGGTCGAGCAGTTGCGTGAACTCGATCGTGGATGTCATTTGTTAGTTGCCACGCCTGGTCGTCTCGTAGACATGCTGGGCAGAGGCAAAATTGGTCTGCACAATTGCCGGTGAGTAATTGCCTTATTCTTTCAGTCTTTTACTTAAGCCTTCGCTGTTGCTTATTTTAACGATATATTTCTCGCTTTACAGTTACTTAGTACTAGATGAGGCTGATCGGATGCTTGACATGGGTTTCGAGCCTCAAATTCGACGCATCGTCGAGCAGGACACTATGCCTCCCACTGGAGAAAGACAAACTCTTATGTTCTCTGCTACCTTCCCCAAAGAGATTCAAATGTTGGCCAGAGATTTCTTAAGCAACTACATTTTCTTGGCCGTTGGCAGAGTCGGTTCGACCTCGGAGAATATCACCCAGAAAATCGTCTGGGTAGAGGAGCATGAGAAACGATCGTATCTTCTGGACTTGCTTGGAGCTTGTAACTTCCAAGAGCCAAGTAAGTTGTATACAGTAACTTTTATTTAAGAAACTGCTTGAATAGTATTTCTGAACCAAATATTAATTACACTGTTCATCTATAGCTCAGGAATCGTTGACATTGGTGTTCGTGGAGACCAAGAAGGGAGCTGACATGCTGGAGGAGTTCCTGCATAATCAGCATTACCCGGTAACAAGTATCCACGGAGATCGTTCGCAGCACGAACGTGAGGATGCGCTACGTCGCTTCCGCTCTGGTCATACTCCGATTTTAGTGGCCACTGCCGTTGCAGCTCGTGGTCTTGATATTCCCCATGTGAAGCACGTTATTAACTTTGATCTTCCTGGAGACGTAGAAGAATACGTTCATCGTATTGGTCGTACCGGCCGTATGGGAAATCTTGGTAAGAATCTAAGTTTGTTGCATAGTCATTTTTTTATGATCGTTTAACACTAAACATTTATTAAAATAATTTGTTGAATAATTTTAGGTTTGGCAACATCCTTCTTTAACTCAAAGAATCAGAATTTGGTACGCGATTTAGTATCATTGCTCGTTGAGGCTAATCAAGAATTGCCGCACTGGCTAGAAGATATGTGCTCTGATGCTCGGCATGGTGGAGGTGCCAGCCGGCGACCAGCTGCTAAGGGTCGCTTCAGTGGTGGTGGATTTGGCGCCAGAGATTACCGTCAATCTAGCGGTGGTGGTGGACCACCCAGTCGTAGCAGCGGACCTCCCGGTAGACCCGGCGGTTATGGAGGTAAATAAACTTACATATACAAAGTTAAAACGTCTTAAAAATTGACTGATTCGATGTAATAAATCGAAGTTTATTGAAGAAACGTGTATACTAAATGAACTTTTTGCTTTTTACTTTTAGGTTATGGAGGTGGCGGTGGCTATGGTGGCAACTACAACTCTTCGTACAATTCCAGTAACAATAGTGGTGGTGGTAGTGATCAAGACTGGTGGGCGTCATGAGGCAAATAGAAGCAGCAATAAAAAATGCACCGCCGTCACCGCGCTACCATTATCACTACTACTCTACATGCAAATTCAACTATATGTAAGAAAGTCACGCGAGGAAACACTTAAAATGACACTAATACAAGATTTAAGCAGACATGCGCCAGCGCGCTTAAGAAACAGAACAACAAAATTATGGATTGTACGGCGATACATATAAACTTATACATAAACAAGCACACTCAAGTATACACACGTACAAGTAAGAAGGTAAAAGAGACGCGCGCAAAAGGCAGTAGGCAAACATTACGAGACCTTTGCAAGTAGTAAATCACTCTATCGTGACTGTCTAAATGCACTTCTGATGTGTCATTGCAGCAATGAAAAAGTAACATGATTATAATCGCTTAGGATTTCACTTACAATGAAAAGACGGCGAACCATAGATAAAATCGGCGAAGCGATTTTTTCTTCTTTCGGAAATAAGGGTCTCGCTCTTATTGAGAAAAAGCCTCGTGCCAACTGGCGCACGTATTAGTAGAATCATTACTTATCATCAAATAAAATAAACGAACGTCGAGACTATGTTCTAAATAATAAAAATAGAAAGAAAATGAGATAAACGAGTATTAAGCGACATCAAAGTGCAACTGCGCTCGTGAAACATAATTTTCGGTAGCCGGGTACTCGTTTCGTGACGATCATCAACAAATAGTGCGGCTCGTTGTGACTTTTTGCTAAGTAAATTTTTTTTGCTCGGGATCGAGCGCTGGTACGTTTTAAAAATACAGAATATGATTATTTCTTGAATTTATATAATTCAGAATCGACGAATGGTACTTTTGTCCTTTGCCGTCCCTAAAAATAAAAAACGAGACAAGAGAAGAAAAAGAGCATAAATAAACAAGTAACGCGACGAATTTCGTCGAGATAAAGTCGTAATATGATACAAGCGACAAATAGAAAAATGAAATATAACAAAATCGCGCGCCTTCGTTAAAAAGAAGAGAGCCGAATAGAAATCCTAGACTTTTGGGAAGTAACAGAGGAAGCATTTATTTGCTTCGTTTTTGTTCTCCCTTCTTTACTACTATTATTATAATTATTACTATTATTATTATTCTTTCCTCTTCGCAAACAACGAGCAGCCGGTACAGCTGTATCGAGTTCGACATCGATTTTTTACGCGAGACGCGATTCGGATCTCAGATATATAAGGTATATACAAGAGAAAAGAAAAGAAAAAGTGAAAGACGGTTCGATGATTGCATCAACGAATTGCTCTTTGTCGCGTGATTTTTCTCTTGGCTATACGGGCAAATTCGTCGTTTGCGGCTAGGGATACGTATACACACAAGCAGGAAGAAACGCGTGTCCCGCATTGAGCGTATTATTTTTTTTTTCGTTCATTTATTCTAAGAAATGAAGAGCGCGGTTTAATGTAGCAAGCATTAAAAATGAGAGATAGATAAAAAAACAAAGGTTGCAGTTACAGGAGCAGCTTATATATGAGGGAGTGATGCAAGAAAAGTGAAAAGATAGAAAAGGCAAGTGAGAATGTGAATTCTGCAAGAGAGAATCCAGTGAAAACGTGAGTGCGTGAGTGACGCGCGATTAATAAACTTTTTTTGCAAGCGAAAAATAATAAGATAACCCCGTGTGAAGCCGTCGAGCATTCGCATTACAATTTTTGTAACTGTATTTAAAAAAAGTAAACGGTATGACGTGCGCTATACATATTATAAATAACGTTAAATATAATAATCATAAAGTTAACGTACCGTATAAGTAATTAAAGAACAACAAAATAATTAAACAAATGAAAATAAAAGACGACTGTGATATTGAACGATCTTGTGACATTCGATTAACGCGTTTCAAATCGTTTATTTTCCTTTTTTTTAAGGGAGACACGAGAGAGTAAACAAGTTTCGAGAACAAACGATTAGCGAAGAAGAATATTGAAAATAAAACCTTCGAGTCGCTACCGAGACAGAAATCGAATGTCTCCGCGTTATTCGAGACATACGCGTACAAAAAAGAAAACAATTTCTCGAGTCGTTCTCTATTTAAAGAAATAACGGTAAAGTTCGGAATCTAAAAAATAATTAACGGAAAAACGGGATGCGCTAGGTCGAATATAGTGAAGAATACAAATAACGAAGCTAAACTGCGCTGTGCTGTCCGATATCTCGTAAGGGAGGGCCGAACGTTTATTATAGTATACACTAGGCGACGTTTAAGAGGATAGAAACTCCAGGTGAGAGAGAGAAAGAGAAAAAGAGCGAGGGACCGCTGAAGCGAGGGCGAAATATTGCTTGCAATCTTTTTGAGATCACCCAGTTGATCTATAGTTTTAATGTAAATAAATGAAAATTTTTCGCGAATGATTCATTTTGTTTTTTCCTTGCTCTTGGATAACCATGAGCATTGAAAAAATTAAACGACTTTCCGACTAATACATGAAAAGTATACATTTGAGCTTTGCCAATGAGAATCTGATCTAAGCCAGCATAAATTAAGTTTCGAGAATTTTCGTAGGAACGTCAAATTGTACGAAAGAAATTTGTTGTTTATAGTAAAACAAAGTAAAAAGAACGAAGTAAAAGTAATTTAGCTCTGTAAAGCCTGTAACATTGTAAGTGATATGTACTAGTCTTCGCAGAGTCACAAGAAATTTTGTTATTTAGGGTCAGTGCAAGTTATATACTCTTATACAAAAGCGCATCATTTACCAAGTATTGCATACTCGTGTGCGCTCGAGTAGGTCTTAGTACTTCCAAGTAAAGTGCAAGTTTTGTCGAAGCTGAACAAAATACACAATAAATAACGAAAAAGACTGATCCCTCTCTCTGTCTGTTTCTCTCTCGCGAGCATACACAAGCAAGTAAACGAGCATAACCGCGTCGACGAATTCTCCAATTCTTTCATCGCAAGGATGAACACAAGAGTACAAAAAAGTCGCAAATCGCGCGTTGGGAGAGTAACTAGAAGCAGTGTAAAATCTCGGAGAGTTGATAAACACGATAATAAGCAGAGTGGGGAAGAAAGGTGTGAGCGCAGGTCGCGGCGCGTTCGTGGACCAAGTGGTGGTGTGCGATTAAATAATTGTTAACGTCCTCGTCGACGAGGAGTTATTAAACTATTCTTTTCTTTTTATCGCTGAATTTCTTCTCACATTCGAAGGAAAGCTTCGCGCGTATATGGCGTTCATCGAGTTTTGCGTAGAACGCGTTTAACGTCTCTCGAAATTTCTCGGAGTGAATTTACATGTTATGATCATTTTACATGCGCATCGCTCTCATACGCGGCTTTTTGCGAGGGAGCTCATATAACGTACGCGCTCATGATCTAGAAAAAGTATTAAACTATAGATGTTCATTATTCGATTTTAATTAAATAATTATTTATTCTTGCGGTTGTGAAAATGAGAAATTTTGTTTTCATTTTTGCAATCGGTTTCTTGTGCTTCTAAATTGTTATCTAAATCTCTTACGTGAAGTTTAGATAAGAATTTTCGAACGTATAATGACAGTATTTTTATTCCAACAAGGATGCAGTGCATTTCATAATGAAACTCGAATCTTTTGGAATGAACATTACACTGTAAACTTTAGCCAGATAATATAATGCACACATTATTTATAAAAACACGACTCCAAGAAATTTAGAGAGCTCATTGGTCTTCGGACTCTCTCTTTTTGCGAACGCTTCAGACCTGGAACGTTTTGCATTTTGACTTTTACTTTTCAATAACTTCGCTGTTTAACTTTTATTCATGTATTTTTTTTGTTTGTAAACACATATATATCTATTAATTTAAATTAAATGGTTCGTTATTCTCACGTATAATTTGAGTGAGCATCTCAAGCACATACTTGATGAAAGATATAAGCACTTTTCTGTCTCGATTTTTGTTACTTTACACGTAAAGGAACATTTTATTAATGCAGATTCGATTGATTGAATCAAAAAATTAAATTTGAAATCTCAATTTCTCAAACTCTTCAAATAGAATAAAAGATGCAAACAAAAGTATCGAAGAACAGTCACGGCTCTTTTTCGCTATTTTTGCTTCAGCAAATTTATGAAAATCCATACACGAGCTTTATTTGTTAATGTAAGAGCAGGTTTCTTCTCAACAGTAACGAAAGGTGCTGATATCTGTAGCTCGTATTTGAGTGAAAAAAAAGACAGAATAAGGGATAAAACAATCCCAGAAATAAAGTCGCTTTTTTAAAAAATTCCAGGATTATATTCCAGTAAGAGAATAAGAAAGAGAGAGAGAGGATGTATAGCGTTACGTAATTAGTTGCAAATTTCGCAGAAACGGGGAGCAAAATACACAGGAAAATTTCGAAGGGTGAAAACTCTTCGCTGCTCCTCGATAGCGCGCGACGTATTTCTATTGTTAATACTATGATTTTTTTTTCTTATTTTTTAAATGAATAAATAACGAAAAGGCTCGAGCGCATAACGACGCCGCCACGTGTACATATGTAGGACCTTTTTTTCCGCGTGTCAATAGTCGAATTTATTAAAGAATAAAATAAAAGAAGGTGTAAAGAGAGTCGTGAAAAAGACAAGGGATAGAAAGAATTTTAACGAGGATTAACGTGGAAAAAACCCTCTGTAATCTATCGAGTTTTTTCTATACAGATACGTTTGGGATACGCGTATTTTTTTATAGTCAGAGGAGAGTACGGGAGACCACACAAATAGAAGTTTGTCGAGCAAACGAGTAAAAAAATTAAGCGCCGCATCATCGGTGCCTTTTCCGCGGATATTAAAAACGTATAAAGCCAGAGCCACGCCAAGTCGTGGCTCTCGTTGAGAAGGGTTAACGCGTTTAAACAAATCGACGATTGTTCATTCCTCTCTTTTTTTAAATCCCCGATGATTTATACTGTGTATGTTCCTATAATAGTAGTTGAAAAGTAACTAATGTCGTTTCCCTCACGTTCGTTGTCCTTGTTATTTTCTCCCCTTACGTGTAGAACATTTATTATAATAATTAAACACGCGTCTCTCGCGCGATGATCGTGACTTATGACCTTTTTTCCGTTGCGTTTAGTCCTCCGAGAGTGTAAATCGGACACGAGCAGTCTCACGTTATATTGCGATAATAAAATGTCGACGGTCTCATATTGTAAAGAAAAAAAAGGAGGTGGATGTATCGAGGCTCCGTCCTTCGGTATGTGCACGCGCAGCAACATGAAAAATACATAGCAAAAAATGAATAAAAGCGTCGCCTCGTGTAGGCGACGTTTAAGACAAAGAATAACCGATTTTTTGGGCGCGGGCCGAAAATTACGTGAGCCTTCTTCTCGCTTAAGTATATATAAAAACAAAAAAGATGAGTGAGAAGCGATGATTATAATATACTTTGGCGGCGTTAGGAGGCATTAAAACAAAAAGACGATTTAGAGAAAATTTAAAAAGTGCGGTGCGCGATGATTTAAACAAATGTGTGAGTGTGAGATGTGCGTGTGCGAGATTTGGTAAGAAAGGAAAACAACAATTGGGGGGCTATGAATATCACAACCTATTATATTATAAATAAGATGATGGCGGGAAAAAACGTTGACTGTGACTGCAATCATAATATACTGGAGAAACACAAAGGAGTACCGAGGCATTGAAGGGATAAAGCAAGGGAGAAAATTATGAGTATCATTTTTGCATGACAAACAAATATGCGGCGTGCGAGATAAAAATAATAAAAGAGAGGTAGAGAGGATATATTGAGAGGATTTTATTGTTGTAAAAACTGGTTGCATTGTCGAGGTAGTTAATGACTGTCTGCGAGCCGGAATTTCTGAGTCTTTTCCTCTAGAAGATATCTAAACAACTTGCATTGTAAAAATACAGAATTTCCACATAATTTCTTGCGTACAGTCATTGACAAGCTCGAGCAGTTTAGAAATTATCTGCGAGTGTTTATCATCGAAATTCTGTTCACACGTTTGCCTCGAATTAGAAGTGAAAAAAAATTAAAAGTAAAAGGAGATAGAGAGAAAGAGAGCAAGTTAGTGTGTTAGAGAGAAAGAGAGTGAGTGGAAGATGAAAATTAGAGCGAACGAGAGGAGAGCAAGAAGATGAAAATAGTCGCGTTGGCGCGAGAACGATGATAAAATTTATTTATTTTCTAATATCATCATTATGCACGTAAAGTACGAAAATTCTGTGGTCTTTTAGCTGTTATTATAATAATACACATGTTTGTCATACACCGTTCATTCTTCGTTTATTGTATTAACGAAACAAACACAAAGTAAATCGACTTAGTCGATGTCGTTCGAACTGTACAATCGACGGGTTTGATTGGCTATAGTCCAGTTCAGTTCTTTCTTTTTCAATGACTCTGAGCTTTGTTATTACACTGAATCGCACAAAGTTTTGCAGAACTGCACGTACGATTCAACGCCCAATGTATTACATCGTTTTGTATTTTTTTTAATCCGCGACTAAACTTTTTTCTACATAAAAAAATCGACGATAACTATGTAAAAATTATAATGTAACCGCAGCGAATGAATGTTTTTTTTTATGTTAAAGTGAAAAAAAGATCAATGAAACTTGTACAATCTGTGAGAGATTCCGGCAAAGTCTCTCATCAGGCTTTTTTGTCATTTTCGCGTCGAGCAGCGACATGAACTCTCGCACGTTCGCCGATTATATATTCACGAAATAAATGAAAAAATAAAAATTTAATGAATAAATAACGAGAATAATAGGAGAAAAAGTTTATGGTAGAGCGCCTAAAGAAACACCGATTTTCGCGCTGTGAAGAAACAAAAAATAAATAGGGGTGTTTAGGGGGCGGGGAGAGGAGTGTGTTTTAAAGCGGAACGGTGACGTACCATTCTGTCGGTCTTATATTAGTAATTAAATATTTACACTCTACGTTAGTTGACAGGATGTGAAATGAATACAAAAAGTAAAAATAATAAAAAATGAAAGAAGATTAAAAAAGTTAGATGAATCTACAAATCGCTGTACGTCGTACACGTGTATTGAAAATGAAAATAAAGAGAGTGGTATCTCGACAAATGATGCCAATTATGGCTTTCACGAAAAAAAAAACACTTGGTTTATTACTGTTTCTGTTGCATCCTATATAATTCCACTTATTACAAACCTTTTACTCTGGCACTTTTATATCGCAACATTGTGTGGAAACGTAGTTTCAAATCGCAGTCCATCAATAATTATGAAGTTGGAATTGTGAAAAAAAGTGGCTTTCAGTACAGCAACACTGCGATACATTCATAATTATATTAAAAACTGGTCAGGGTTTCACCTTGTGCTAGAATCACGCAATGTTTATAATCTTCTTCGAGATCGATTAAAATTCAAATATTCGCTAAATATTAAAAAGTAAATACGTTATTGAAGCAAAGAATTAAGTATTTTTTCTCCAAATTTCATTGACAAGTACTGTTAATGCAAAAGATGCAAGGTCGTCATTTTACTTTTGTTAATCAAAAACCTGCTGTATCCATCGTACTTATTGACGATTGTTTGAAATTTTCTCATGCCTGTTGATTTATGCACATTTACGGCGTTACGTCTTCTGCTAAAAAATTATCAAATTCAAACCTATATCTAATAACGTCATCGTCGCCACTTATGCGGTCACATTATCGACTACGCAATGCGACAGGAAAGCAGGGGACGACCTAAACGATTACGAAATCACGCGGAAGATGAGCGCAAGTCGTAATCATTCCTAGCATCCCAGTCGAACATGACCAGAGAAGGTGAGGCTAGCTGTCCAGTTCAGCACACGCGTCACTCATAACGTTTGTTCGGCGTTGAAGAAAGTTGATGGTACCGTGGTGAACTTTGTTTTTTAAATGGAAAAACTAGCTGTTACTTTTCTATTGAACTATTCATATTTAATTTTTTTTCTGTATTCAAATAATTACTAAATGCGAACAGATCGCACAGTTCCTCCAAATTTATTATTTTACATTCATACGAATTTAAAACAAAACTGCTACTGAAGTATAATCGTCAAAAGTATTTCAAGCTCGTGGAAGTTTTCAGAAAGTTTTTATGATTCATCGCAAGTTTATCTGGCATTAAACGTTATCAACGAATACAAGTATAATAAAAATAGGAAAAAACAAATATGCATGTTGTAGATTTTAACTTCAATATGTTACCTTTTATTTCCAACCATTCAAAATGAGTAGCTCAGCACGTGAATAGTAAAAGACGATATGAGAGATAATGTAAAATAACATAGCATAAGGTGATCTTTTAAACAGCTATAATAATACAGAGGTGGCCTTTAATTTACTTAGCCAATGGGGCCCGAGAGCGTTGACAACAGAAAGAGCGAGGAGAGAAAGCATCGCAAATCGAGCAGAAGACGTCAGGGCCGAACAGGTGAACAAACCCACGTAGCACCAGCTGGTTTGACTCGACTCGACGCCGAGCGATATGCGTTGGACCAATCGCGTGGGACCACGAACGCGATGGCGCGGCGCGCTCTCGTCGGGGTTCGTTTTGTGCTGCAACGACATCGCTCGAGGATGCAGCAATAACGCGCCGACCGATCCGCCAAACCTACGACACGACAGTCGTTGTCGTTTGTGTTTTCGCATTGCCACAGCGGAGACCCGAAAACTAAGTGATATCCGCGCGGAACTGTGTGTCCATATATTTTTCAAAGAGACACGTATCAGTGACGTATAAGTAGTGGATTTCCCATAGCCAAGCAGTAGTCATGTATCGTTGCGGATTGTTGCTCTTTTTGCTGAATTTCAGTTATGACGGTAGGTCTTTTGTTTGTTTTTCTCTTGGCTTCGGAACGCCTCGGCACCTCGTGCCTCTGTTGCTCAGCTGCAGCCATTTTTCCTATCGTATTTACTCATTGGACTGTTCTAACCTCTTGCAGTGACCGCGACAACATCCAAGGGGCTCGATAAGCTGTTGGAGTTGGGCACAGATTTTCTGTCAACTGGAAGATATCAAGATGCCTTATCGTATTTTCACGAAGCTGTTGGTTAGTATCTCGAACCTCGTGCATATGTTTTTGTTGTTCGTGACTTTGACAGGACTGACAGTTTGTCTCCGTTCTTTTTGCAGAGGGTGATCCCAACAACTATTTGACCTACTATAAGAGAGGAACGGTGTATTTAGCTTTAGGAAAGGCTAAGCAAGCCTTGTTAGATTTTGATAAAGTTTTAGAATTGAAGCCAGATTTTACCGCTGCTAGGATCCAGCGAGGTAGTGTACATTTGAAGCATGGTGATCTTGACGACGCTGAAGTTGACTTGACCAATGCTGTGAGTAGTTTTCACATACCCACCCCAAGATTTTAATGAAAATTGTTTACCCACATATCCTAATTTGACAACATTTGTCCTTTGCAGCTGATGATATATCCCGACAATGAGGAAGCCATCAATGGTATTCATAGACTAAGGATAGCTAGAGAACAAATAGAATCTGCAGAAAATTTGTACTTGCGAGGAGAGTATCACATAGCTGCAGAAACATTAACACATGTTATAGAGATTTGTTCATGGTCGTCTTATCTTAGGAAGTTAAGAGCAAAATGTCGCATGCAAATAGGAGATTACTCTGGCGCAGTTTCAGATATTAGATCTACGACCAAACTCACATCGGACAATACTGAAGGGTATTACGAGCTTTCAAATTTATTATACCAGCTGGGTCAAGTGCAAGATTCTTTAAAGTAAGTTTTAAAGTAAAAGCTATGCTGCTATTCCTAATTATTGACAAAATATTAATCAAACTTTACGTTTTTTCAGAGAAATTAGAGAATGCTTAAAATTAGATCCAGAACATCATGATTGTTTTCCATTTTATAAAAAAATCAAAAAAGTAGCGAAATTAATAGAAGACGCAGAAGCTGCTTCAGAGTCAAACGATTTAGATAGTTGTATAGATAAGGCTAATAAAGTACTTAAGAATGAACCAGCAATAGAAAACGTGAGGGTGACTGCACTACGTCTACTTTGCAAGTGCCACACTGCCAATTCAGAAGCTGAACTAGCAATCAAAAACTGCCGAGCAGTAGTGGAAATACAACGTGATCCTGACACTTTATGCGACAGTGCAGAAGCATATCTTTCAGCTGACCAATTTGATGATGGTGAGTAACTAATACAGCTTAAGCTATAAAAGATTAACATTTCAAAACTAGAGTTTATAAACTCGAGTACATAACATTGAAAACGAGTAAAACTATTCTCGTTTATTATAACGGTAAACGTTAAAATAAACGTTAGGAACAGTTACAGATTCATATATAATCTATAATGTGTTAGTTACATATTATTTATATAGTAGTGTAGTGTAAAATTGACATTGATTTTTTCACGCAACATCACAGAGTATTCATTTTTTTCATTGTTTTCAGCCATACGAGATTATAAGGACGCGTTGGAGATCGACTCAAATAATCAGCGAGCCAAGCAAGGTCTGCAAAAGGCGCAACAAAGGCAAAAAATCTCAGAGACCAGGGACTACTACAAGATCTTGGGCGTGCCACGAACGGCGAAAAAGCAGCAGATCGTCAAAGCTTACAGGAAAGCTGCTCAAAAGTGGCACCCAGATAACTTCCCAGATGAAGAGGAGAAAAAGCGCGCTCAGAAGAAGTTCATCGACATCGCTGCTGCCAAAGAAGTTCTCACAGACGAAGAGAAGCGTGCTAAATTCGATCGGGGTGAGGATCCTCTTGACCCGGAATCTGGAAAGCACCAGGGCCAGGGTTTCAATCCCTTCCAAGAGTTCCACCACTTCCAGGGTTCGCCCTTCCAGTTTAAGTTCCACTTCAATTAGAGATTCTGGTGCTTTAACCTATTTACAGTCAAAAATTACAAAAGCCTCACAAATTTTCAAGACTTGTGGGATAAATAAAAACAGTGAAGCATCTACTGTAGTAAATGCAAAAGTCAGTGCTCAGTGATCATTTCATCGAAACTTTGATTGTCATTTAAAAATTAATGCTCAAGTGAATTTCCATTCTTTAAATTTAACCACAACAAAAATTTATTTCGATGGTAGGAAAAAGTTTTCTTTTACAAAGAATTTTAATTTTGTTTATTCTTATATAGTTTTGATTTAATGTTAATTTTTATAAAAGAAAAATAGAGTAAAAACAAATGAAATTGAAATTTTCTGTTGAGAACAAAACTTTTTCCTCATAAAACAAAAATTCATACATGTACTTGTATATCATTTTACATTTCGCGAAATATCAACTAACTAGTATATCAATGAACAATCAAGGCTTTGATATATTCATTACAATTGGAATAGTTAAAGAATCAATATCAATGGAGTCTCAAGAAGACTTCAAAATTATAAAGCAAATTTAGATCAGGGTCGTATCTCAGTGATAGAGACAGTGTGGATCTTGTTGCTTTATAAATACGACGAGCTTTAAGAAAAACATAAATAATTTTTTGCTTTTGCACGACTGACTAAAATACGGCTCGTTTCCTCTAGTTCCAAAGACAGTGGAGTGAAGAATTTCTGTTATGTTCGGTCCAATACGTAAAGGAATAAGGACACGGAAAGACTATACATACTTCCACGTGATCAGAGTGACAAGATAAATGCGTATCTCTATAGTTTATATAGTGAAATCGCGTGAATCTGAGCATCGGGTATGGGTAGAATATTGTAATTTTTCGACATCAAATAGTTGTTTTTTTTGCTTCGAGTTTTACGACATATTTTTACCGATACTCGATGCTTTTTCGACAAAAAAAAAGACTTTCGAGGCAGTGCTGTGCGCGTGTCGCGTGTGAGCAATGATTGTGCGAGCTAATATGAGCTGTTTGTAAATATTACTTGTAATCAAACTATCCTGACAATTGTTTAAGAATATATATTTCAATTATTTATACCGAAACTAAGAATCCATTTTCCATTTTTTAAAACCACAAACAAATGTAAAATTCAGGTACCGATACGAGTCTAGTTTATTACTAAGAAAATTTCCTGGTTTTCTTTTTAGCTTTTTTCTTAGACTTCTTTGGCCTCTTTCCAATTTTCTTCTTGAGTCCAAAAAATGGACCTAATTCATGTCTCACCATGTAGCCTCTCCAGATAGCTTGAATCAACGTTGCAGCACTGTTCACCGCATCAACATAATCCATTTCCGATTTTATTTTCCCCTGCTCCTCTACATATGCATCTATGAAAATTTGTCTCTCCTTCTGTAAAATACGCGATTCTTGCATAAATTCCTTCATCTCGTCAATCTTTTCCTGAAATAAAATTGTTATCACCTTGTAAACTTCCAAAAGAATAATTTTTGTACATATCATTAAATAGCAGGAATGAAAACCTGAAGTTCAATAGTTTCTTGTTGCCGCCTTTCGAGCTCTTCGTTATAACGATCAGACCATACTATGATTTCTTCTTCGCAATGGTTTATAACCGATTTCCCATAAGATTGCAGAGCTTCCGACACTCTTGTGTCAATTCTCATTGTCTTCTCTAGCTCTTTGATTTCGTCCAGCAACGATCGTTCACGAATTGAGAATCGAAGATTTTGCTGCTCCAACTTCGATGCTTCCGTTCTGCTGATATAATCTGAAAAGTATATGCAATCGGATCGATATGACTGTCCTTAGATTCGAGAAATCAGTATATGCGTTGATAATTACCCAACTTGTCAATATTATCGCAGTAAGACGTATCGATTTCAGCAGCTAATTCGCTCATTTCTTCCATGTACTTTTTCTTCTGCGTTTCGAATTCATCTTGGAACGTTTTCTGCGATTCGCGCAGTCGCTTTGCCAAGTCCGTCCAAATTTTTATGTTCACCTCGAGACCGCACTCTTTTTCTTTCGACTCGACGATGGCGTTGACTTCGCATCTCAGCCAATCATAGCTACCGTTGCGTTCGAATTCGCAAGCGACTTTTCGGAAAACATTGGAGGCTAATTCTCTGTAAAATAATAGCTTACACTGCTTCGGCTGACATCGGCTGATTGTAAGAAAGATTTAAAAAATAAACCGACTTCACCTATCTCTGAGCAATTTCTCAGGAACGGTCAGGATGACGGGCAGAAATCCTGCATCCCTACCATAGACCATCATTCTTTCATCCTCTGCAGCACAACTGTGCTTCTTTCTGACAACTTTACGATTCGCCAACCCCTCGTTTCTTCGTAATTCGTTGTTGTCTACTCGTACAGTGCGACGCAGCACTTCGAGGGCGTCCGCAGCTTCAGTTAAAATTGCAGCAAAGGCTGCAGCTTCGAGACTACCCAAACGTTCGCCAGTCGCGAAGTCAATAGACATGCTGCGAACACCGATGTTGTCCGAGGGACAAGGCCGCACGCCGGAGTCACCGACGCTCGAACTTTGGAGAACCGATGCCACCATCGAGTCATCCAGACCCTGATGATTGGTTTATTGTAAATCTTTAATGATAGATCGGCACGGATTTAGAAGAGAATTATATTATAATAACAGCCTACACATCTAAAGGAATAAGCTTTTGAAGACGTTTTGTCCGTCGAGATACTTCTTCTATGCTTGTGATCGATATTTTGATGCTTCGATCTCTTGCGAAGCAATTCATTGACTTCTACTATGCTAATTTTCTTCTTCCTTTGATTTTGAAACTCTTCCTCTCTTTGCGAAGTATTCTCATCTTCTGTCTGTGAATCATGCTGTATAAGATGTAAAGAGTCATAGATAGGTTTAGTTGTTAATCAGAAATAATGATTTATATGCATGTACGTATTACTTCTTTAATTACATTATTCATAATTTATCAATTTGAACAGTATACACAGCTCCGAACTTGATTTGCCGCATGAAGTTGCAATAAATTACAGTTTTTGGCGATAGTCATCTTGTCTCATGGACCACAACCAACATTCTATAGATTTATCTTGCACAATGCATTTGTAGAGCTCCAATTCAATTCTCTGAGATAAAGATAAAAAATTCAAGAACTTTTTGAAGGAAGTTTTCAAACAACAATCCTGGTTTGATATCTATTTGTTTATGTATGTTAGTTCTTCAATATCAATAAGAGATAAAAAGCTGTTGACAATTTTATCAACAAATTAGAGATTTTCACACGTTAACAGTCTGGTAAGTACCAATCGATATTTTTATGAGATGTTAAACTAAAGTGCGGCAGCTACGCGCGCATACAAAGGAGCAGAAAGTGCAGAGGTGTGTGTGTGTGTGTGTAGATTTGAAAGGGAATTGAAAATAAGCATTAAGACATGTTCAATGTTCGTTTTTTTTTATTTCAGTTATGCATCATTTATTACTTCAGACAGTATATTCAGCTTCTATCTTTATTTGCCACATAAAGTTACAACCGATCACATTTCTTGTTGATAGTTATATAGACCACAGTCGACTTGCAATCAACGCAATCATATACATGTATTTTTCATGATTTTTTTAACAGTCACATATACTAATAATGATTTCTAACTTTGAGATTAAAACAAGTGCTGCTTAAATCTATTGTCATTCTGAATTGGCAATTCAACGATACCGCAGCGCCAAAAAGCCAATGTTAATTTCCATAAGGTGGCAAGTTTTCGAAGCTGAGCAACACCCGATTTTAATATATATATATATATATATATATATATATATATATATATATATA
>QLYP01000570.1:0-11218 GCA_016647725.1 Nasonia giraulti
TGAAACGGGGAGGACCTTTAACAGGGCCAAGAATACCCGCAATAGTGTCGATTGGCAGATTCACAGAGAAGCCAAGAGGCTATACAAAAACCGCATCAACGCGGTGAGAATCAAGGGATGGAGGGACTACTGCGAGGATATCGAGAGATATCCAGACGCGGCCAGACTCCTCCGGATACTCGCGAAAAATCCTGAGGTATGGCTTGAAGCAATCAGACTGCCTACAGGAGAATACACAACCTCGGAAGAGGAGTGTTTAAAACTACTTCTGGAAGCCAACTTCCCGGGCTTTCGGCTCTCGCACGAGATGGGGGATGAGAGCTCGGGTAGGAATAGGCAGTAGAGGGCGGCATAGGATCTGGCGGCGAAGGTCGTCACACCGGAAAAGGTCAAGTGGGCCATAAGGAACTTTCAACCCTTCAAGGCTCCGGGCATCGATGGAATCTACCCGGCATTCCTTCAAGAAGGGCTGGAGGAACTGGTTGGTCCCTTGGTAAAGCTCTTCAGAGCAAGTGTAACTTTGGCTCATGTACCTGAAATATGGAAAGCGGCCAAGGTTGTGTTTATTCTTAAGACAGGGAAGCCAAGTCACACCACCGTCAAGGATTACAGATCTATAAGACTTAACTCCTTTGTGTTCAAGACACTAGAAAGATTGGTGGATAAATTTATTTAAGACAATATCCTAACCGTGCTTCCTCTTCACCCTAACCAGCATGCGTACAGGGCGGGATTCTCTACAGAGACTGCCTTACACTCGGCGGTTTGGCGTATTTAGGAGCAGCTGGAAAGGGGGGAGGTAACGGTGGGAGTTTTTCTAGACATAGAGGGAGCGTTTAACTACACCTCTATCGAAGCAGTTGTCAAAGTAGGTCAGAAGGGTCAAGCGGTATCTCAACCAAAAATACCATTTTGAACGTATTTTTACATTCCCTGTTCTTTTTATCCCCGTAATTAAAATAGGATTCTTTAAAAAAAAAAAAAGTTTAAGTTCTAATGACTGAAAATCGAGTCAAAGCTCAAATCCAAGGCCACTATTCAGCATCCTCCTTAATATCCTACAACTTTTCTCTGTACTTAATTTTCGATTGGGGCCTCCTCTGACGAGCTGTAAGCGATGGGCATTTAAATTGGGTCTCCCTGTATACTCGTATCGAAATGTATCATTGAATACTGACCTTTAGGTAATACACCAAGAGTTCGTTTAGACTGGGGTCATCATTTAAATTGACTAAATAATATTTATTTTTTTGCACTTGTATCCCTGAAGCTTGGACGCTGATTCCCATTTTTTCTAATGCTTGTTGCCTTTCATGCTGTAATTGTTCCGTTTTTACTAATTTCTCTTCCCAAGTTTGAGACATTACTTTCATTAGTTTCTCGGATTCAGTGATTTTTTCTGTAATATCTGTTCGTTGTTGTCCAAAGGCAGAACCTTGTCCCTTTAAAATGACAATAAAGGTGACTTAATACAGAAAAATAATAAAAATACACGATACCATAAAAAAAAAATTGGTTCCACGAGTCCTTAAAACCAATTTTAATGCATGAGTTTATAACATTAATTTACCTTATAAGGGATTGATTGTGATTAAGTATAAAAAATATCGAATACGACGTTCCCCGTATAGCGTTTGTTTGTAGTTGTAAAGTACTTATTTATTGTTCACAATATTTTTCAAAATTATAATTGGCCTGCCTCTTTCTGTTGAGACCAGCGCATTTATTACATATGAGGTAATTAACTTTCTTTCCTTAAGTAAAGAGCAGGGATAATAGAGTTTCGATAAATATCGAAACGCCACTGAGGCGTCAAACACCTCGGGATCTCTATGCATCTATGAATTTCTAACCTCAAAAATTAATCTTTTCTACAGTAATTTGATCAATAATTTAATAATGTTTCAGTTCTATCTAAAAAAAGACTGTTCGTTATCGCGCGCGATCCATTCTTATGCTTGAATTTTTAATCTCAGAAAGTGAAAATTGAGAAAATATAAAACGCGCGTAATGCGTCTAAAGTCGTTAGTTTAATTAAAAAAAATGTTAGTCATTGTAAAACGCGTTTATTCCTTTTTATGAAGAGTATATAACTTATAGCATCAATGGAGGAAAATTGTGACAATATTTAGAAAGATGGTGTACTCTCACAGAATGAGGTTTAAATTACGTGCCTTTAAAACATTATTCAAACTTTATTCTGTTTATATTGACATATCAACTTGAAATATTATCGTTCATCGTGATTTTGTTTTTATTATTTGTTATAAACAAAAAAGTTTTGGGATTCTTCTGCTCTCATTGCAATCTTTAAATATTCGAAAAAGTAGTCGTAAGTACGTTACACTTTTCCGACCATATTTTTCAAAATGTCAAGATGCTGATATACCAGTAAACTATATACTTGGAATCCTTCAAATGTCGGGTGTTGCACAATGATGTCTAATGGATTGTTAGATGTTTTCAATTCCTTACAAACAAGCTGGCTGACGATTTCCAGGTCATTTGTCGATTGTGATAGATCTGGTGCCGTACGAGGATGAAAAATCTACGTCGTGATTTGTAAAAAATATCTTCACTTGCCGTCCAAACATGTGATAAAATGAATAAGAATTGTTAAAGTATGCTGTTATAGCGTTAAACTGATCTGCCAAAAGGTTCCAGCTGTTCTCGTCAAGAGACGCGAAGTACTGGCATTTTCTTATTTTAGGTCTGCTGTGAGCAGATAAAATTTTTAATTTTTTGACTCAGAATGACTTTTAATTCCTTTTTCGGTAAGCTAAAATAGTCAGTTGAAGCCCAACTTACCTTGTAAGACAACCTAGTTTTCAAAAATCACTAAGTTCGCACCCCTGTATCTCAGGACTTTCTGCATCAATTCATCTTACATTTTCACGAGAGGTAGTTAAAATATAGTAGAAAACAAAGTTAGTTTTGTTTTATAATTTAGGTTCTAGCATGTCTCCAAAGTTTGCAGAGATGTGAGTAGTGAAGCAAGTCGTCGGAGGTAAGGAAAGAAGGAGCCGTATCGACGTCGACTAGTCTAAATTTAAACTAGCCGGATCGTGAGCCGAGCGCTGTTGTGGGGACTCACCAATTCGTGACCGCTGATTGTGTGTGTTTGTGTGTGTTTTATGTGGCGTTGGCAGAGCAAGCTCTGCTCAAGTGGCCCTCCGACACCGGATCCCCACAGGCACCATCGTTGAACAATAATTCCGTTCATGAGCCTAGTTGGCTTCTCCTTCGAAGTTTAAAAATTTTCATACATCTCCCATCCACTGAGGTGATAAGGGTTCAGGATCAAACACGTCTTCTTCATTCTGCATCGTCCGACTGTCTGCTTCCTGCGGCATCATTCAGTCGTCTACTTCGTGCAGTATCGTCCGGTTATCCTCTGGACAGACTCAACCCCACACCTACGTTCCTCTGCATCGGGTAAGGGAGTCTGGGCTCAATTCAGTTTACCTACGTTCCTCTGCATCGGCGCAAGGAGCGTTTCATATTTCCAACTTAGTGGCCTTCGTCTAGCAACATTTTACTCAGCTCTTTCGCCTTGTCTTTCCCTTCTTTCCTCTTCGTCATTTCTAACCTTCGTAAAAATGGTTCTCACGTAGGTGTTTACTGCGTACTAACCATCCTCTAACGTCAACATAGCTGTCATCATTGACTCTGGTGTCACTCTGGTCTGGAGATAACACTCGAGTTCTTCACGCTCCATTTGCTATCGCAAACAGTCACAGAAGACATGCTTCGCTATCTTCGTTAGCGTCGAAACAGACTAGGCAATTTGGCCGGTCCTCTATTTTTTTTTAAATCTGTGGAGGTACGTGCGTAAGCATCTGTGCTCTGTTAAGAACTGCATGAGGTAGTAATTGACTTTCCCATGTCCTCTTTGTATCCATTCCTTTATTCTTGGTATGAAGCGGTATTTTTGGTTTTTTCCACATTTCTTGGTATTTTTTCCACTCAGTCATTCTCTGCTTTCTTGTGTAGGCCCAGATTTCATTCTGCATGTTGTCGTTAATCCGTCACTTTGCCTCGAATACGTCCTTCCTCTCCATTGCTAAAATGTCGATAGGTGGCATGCCTGCTATGATGCAGATCGCCTCGTCCAATACCGTATGATAAGCCGATGCGACCCTTAGTATACTTCTCCTGTACACTGTCGATATATGTCGTGCATAACTTTTCACCAACATGGCATCCGCCCATATTGGAGCCCCATACAAAATAATCGATGTGATTACACTGGCTAAGAAAAACCTTTGTTTCTGCGTTAGCCCTCCTACATTTGATATTAACCATGATGGAGCAGCACTAACTCTTGCTGCCTTATCTTCCACTACAGTAAGATGCTCTTTGAATGCCAATTTTTTATCTATAGTGATGCCCAGGTATTTAATAGTTGGTCGAAAAACAATCTCATGTACATCCACCGTCAACATTATTGTCTCTATTTTCTTTCGGCTTGATATAAGCATAGCCTCCGTTTTATGGTTAGCGAGCTCTAGATCTGTATTTATCAGCCGCTTATGAATTATTCAGATAGCCTCGTTAGTGATTTTTGCCACTTCATCCGTCTCTTTTTCTACTACCAACACTGCGATGTCATCTGCAAATCCTACAACCGTTGCCCCTTTTGGTAGTTTTAGATTTAAAACTCCATTGTACATAATATTTCATATTTGTGGGCTGATCACTGACCCTTGGGGTCTTTGTAGGTGTCTGTGCCATTTTCTGTATCGTATAGTAGGATTCTGCCCTTCAGGTAGTCTGATATAATCTTTCTTATATACACGGCTCCTTCCTTTTTTCGTAGCTCCTGTTGTACCTTACTATAATTAGCCGAGTTAAACGTATTTTTGAAGTCCAGTGTAATGATAGCACAGTACTTCTTGAATCCTCCTTTCCATCTTTTCCCTTTTATCGCTGATTTGGCAGTGTCGATCACCAAGCTCACGGCATCTAGAGTAGAGCGCTTCTTCCTGAAGTCATATTGGTGATTAGCTAGTCCACTCGATTCTTCTATGACCTGATCCATCCTTACGCAGATTATGCGTTCAAAAATCTTACCCGAAGTGTCTAGTATGCATAGTGGTCTATACGATGCGGCTTCTACGGTTAACTTATCTCCTTTTGGTAACAGCACAAGATGTTGTTTTTCCAGTTCGTAGGAAACATTCCTTCCTTAAGACACGAATTATACAACTCTACAAAAACTTCAGTCCGGGCGTAAATGGCATGTTTTAATGCAATTAGTTATGCCATCCGGGCCTGGAGCCTTGTTGTTTCACACCTTTTTGCATGCAATCAGCAGCTTCTCCGTAGTGATAAGGATGATAGTCTCATATCTGTCTTATCCTCGATTTCATATGTTTCGTCCAATTGAAGGGGGAACAGCATAATTTCGATACGATGCATTAATTCCCTGCATTTGGGAGGGGGAACGTAATTTTCCTTTATCGTCTTCATTACTACTTCATAAGGTCGGCCCCACGGATCAAGTTCGACTTCGTCCTGTAGTTCTTTAAGGCTCCTTCGCTTGTTGTCACGAATTGTTCTCTTGAGCTTCCGCTTAGTGTTCTTAATTTTCAGTTCTGGGGCTTTTACTATATTCTGACCTCTACTGGTCTTACATCTTTGCCCGCTGTTTCTGCCTACTAATTCGGTGGCACTCGCCGCGAGCACTCTCAACTTTTTTGTCCCACCTGGTAGTCGTCTCAGATTTAGTACCCTCCTTGGCATGGCGGCATCGGCATCGCAGGCTTGTATGATGTTACTTATCACCTGCTCAGCTTTGCTGTTTACCAAGCCAGACAGCTGCATGTCCTCCAGTGCAAGCAGAAATATTTCTTCGTTTTCCAACTAATCTTATTTGTTTTTGTACTTGCATTTGTTTCTCGCTTTGACTTACCTACCTCTATTTGTATCGCCTGGTGGTCACTATTTGTATAGTGTTCACTTACCATTTACTAGTCAACTAAGTCAATCAGGCAGCTGCTAACATACGTCAGATCTACTATAAATCATGTCTCCTGTTCTGAAGGTGTGGATGCAGCCTTTATTGGCTAATACTAAATCTAGAATTCTAGAATCTAGAACTAACCTCTTCGGTTAGTTCTTTGGCTACCCCACTCTACTGCCCAAGCTCTTCTACCTACGATATCCTGTACCAATTGATCTAACAATCGTTCTAATTCTTCGATTGGCGCATTTGGTGAGGCATAGCAGGTGTAAATATGTATGCCCGATATATTTGCTTGCACAAAACCTTCCACCCGCGTAGCTGATTTTTTCTGTAAAGCAGCGTCATTGCATGCCCAGATCGCCGCTTTGCCTGATCCATTAGATTCCCATGTTGACTCTTCCAGGTTTCTGTATTGCTCGCACACAATGGCTATGTCTACCTTTTGCTCACGGACATACTGGCGAAGAAGGTCCTGAGCTACTTCACAGTAAGTGAGATTAAGTTGTACTATTCTCATATTCTCTTTTTCGCTACTCTTAGTGCTGCTTTATAGGCTGTGCATGCGTAACTACCAGCAGCATGGTCTTTTTTATGCACTGCAGCAACTGGCGAGCGTCTGTTCAGCCTTGCTCTAAAGAGCCACCCTTGTTTTATGTGGTAGGTTTTAATGATTCTTCGTTAGACTTTTGGTGCGATAGAGATATTTTGTTTCTCTCCTACCTTCTGCAGGCAGCACTACGTACGTAGCACTGTATGCCTACATCGAGCACTCCTCTATCTGCCACCTAAGGACACATGGGGATATGTAACAGAATCCCCGATTCCATTACACGTGTAAAGACCGTTCTAGATAGTAGGACGGGGTGCGCGAGTCTTATAAATAATTATTTATTCGCGAGAACTAGCTGTTCTGTTACTAAAGTTACACGCGGACTGTGGAATTGAGGATGTCCCGCGCTGCTAGTCTGCGTGGATGCGTATTTGCGAGCGGACAATATTCTGTCATAGACTGCGTTTGTCGGACGTAAGTAGAGAGGGGCAAGCCCAGGCAGATAGGTAGGGGAGGAGAAGAAAGGGAAGGGGTGGCGCCGTGGCTCGTCGGGGCAAGTCTAGTTGGGCCCCTCTGGTGGGAGGTGATGACGCAAGAGCGTCGCACGTGCGGAGGCCCGTCTCCGGCGGGGGGTACTGCAGGGCCCGTGTGGGTGCAGGAATCGCACCAGCGCTACAGGAGGTCATTTGCACAATCAAAAGGATAATAACTGCATTTATCTGTTGGCTAGCTACGACATGCGAATTGACACTTTTTTTTATATAGCATACCGAGCTATGTAAGTGGCGTGAAAGTAATGAGCTGCAGCAGAATTTTTTTCCTACAGGTTGTGTAGAGGGATCGACCCTTTTTTTGACAAGGGGAAATTTCGTGCGATTTGGAGGAAAGCTACGAGAAAAAGCAGTGATAGAAATACTATTATGCGCGTTACTCGGAAAAATAAAACTAAAGGTTTTTTTCATTTTACAAGCGAATAGCTTTTTTAAAATGAATTTTTGTACTAAAGATTGACGTATATAGTATGATTTCAATATAACATTTTTTAAATAATCGGGTAGTTGTTAGGAGGATGGTAAAGGTTAAAAATTTTCAAAAGCAAAATCATGTAAATCAATTATTTTTATTTATTTATATTTTTTGAACATTTTGATTACAGAAAATATTGTAAACTTCATTGAGAAAAACGTCACTATGAAATACTATCATTTCGATGAAAATCATTTCAAAATAATTATCAAGAAAACAAACATTTTTTGATAAGAGTTTTTTTAAAATGTTTTCTTTTAAATATTTTCTTTTATCAATAACTATGTTTTTAATAATATCATAGCTTCATTTAGTATTATGGTAGTCATACAACGTTAAAATTTCAGCAAGTTGGTCGCGTAACAAATTTTTGCACTCATTAATTTCATTTAATACGCGTTCTAAACGCCGATAACGCTCATTTACACACACTACAATGTTCAATAATCTATTAATTGTCCGCTTCTGCATTGTTATTAATAACATCACCTACTTCGTCCCGTATGAAGTAGTTAGAATAATGTCGATATTTTTTAGTTTTATACGTTCTTGTTGTTGAATGAAAACGCAACACTGTTTGATTTAAGATACGTTGAAATATCCTCTAGTTTATTTTCTAGTTCAAGCCAGCTTTCGATATCGATTCTGAGCCCTCTAGAATATTGAGTATTCTTCAGTTCAATAATCGGTTGGTATTTTTGTATGGAATCATCGTATTCCAAACCGATATAAAGTTTCTTCGATCCTGAGTTGTTTAGAAGATACGTAGAGGCAAACAGAAGCGGGCGGCTGTGATTTTTCTCTCTTTCACTGTTGAATTCTTCGGCAACAACATCTTGCTTCTCTTGGTTTGCAAGTACAATAGCTTCAGCCATGTTGTTGTTGAATAAAGTAAATAAAACACTGTCTTGAAATGCACAGCGTTTTGTTCAATTAGTTAGACGTTGTTGTTAAGTAAAGCACTCTGTTGAACTACACAGTAAATTTACAGCGATGCACAAGGTAAAATAATCGAGAGTTTTTCCAGTTAGGCCGTCAATGAAAAAAATTCTACAAAGATCGAGTAACTAGATGGAGCGAGAGGTAGACTGTATGGATGCTCACGGTCAAGTGTACCCTTCTTTTGATAGAGGTTCGGTGTCACTGCGAGAAAATCCCGGCTGCTGGTGGTGGTGGTAAACGGTTCAGAGTAGAGAGTGGGAGGTGCGTGCGGCCCAATACAAGAGATGACCTGGCTCGGTGTGAGAGTGGTGGTAGCGTAGGTGAGCCACAGGTCCAGAAGAGGGGATACATCCCTGTATTATGTAAAAAAAGGCACTGATGCACCTGTATTCTGGAAAGTGTATAAAAAAAATGTCAACTGTTCTATACTAAGGAAGAAAATTCTTCCGAGGGTGGACGAAATGTCGGGAAAATCTAGTAGTTACTCTGAGTATCGCTTGCGCAGTGCAAACTGCGTTCCGTGTCTAAGGTTAAAAATATCTCTCCGATAAAATAATGTGGCGTCTCGTTCACTATTTAGTGGACAATAATTATGACGTGGAGAGATTGATGTGCAAAAACAGGGGCAAAAGTGCGTGAAACAAGCAAGCGAGCGTGGCACAGTGGGCCAGAAAATCAAAAAAGTGATCACGGGCTGTCTTCACTCGAAGAAATGCTTGAAAAAAAATTCAAGAGTAGGAAAATCTTCGTCAGAATGCCTAGTTTCCGAATCCGTTTCCCCCGAAACCCGCGGACGTCTATATTTTTTGTCGCACCTCAAAACCTGACCTCATTTTTAGAATGTCCTTTTTCGATTTTACCGATAATAAGTTGTATTTTACATTTTTAACCATAATAAATGAGATGTGGGCACAGTATTTACTAGCGTGCACTTATATACTATATATAACAAAAATATATATTTGTATATATAGGTCGTTCATGGTCAAATCAAAAATTTGTTGCTTCTTCAACCTACGGTAAATATGTTCCAGAAACAGTTTCCAGTGCACCTGCATTTTTTCAGATTTTTAAATTACTTTTTACCAAAATGGTAGGGAGCCAAAGATGTCAATTTTGGCAATAATTAGGTTTTCGGCACTAATTAATTAATTCATAGCTCTTCAGGGAAGCATTTTTCACTATAAACATAAATATACTTTTTTTGTAAAATTTTCTGAATTTTTCAATAACTGAGTTGAGTGATGTAGAAGACATCCCAGATGCTCGCATAGCTATAGCCTTGCTTGAAGTATTTTCTGCCATACCGACATATATCGGTATAACAGGTCGTATCGTATAATCAGTAAGGTCAATGAACTTCCTTATCTTATTCTGTAGAATACTGCATGCGTGGCTATCTGTTACCATATGCTCAGTATTAAATTGAGTTTTATACTTATTATTGCTGAAGATACAATTGGGACAATTCAATTTATTACCCGAAAAATCTGTAGTCTTATGATTACCTGAACATTTTAAACATGTGTGATTATTTGTGCACTTAAAGCCATTATACCCATATCTACCACAATTAAAACATGGTTTAATCTTGGAATAGTCATGCACCTTACAGTTTTGATAACCCACGAAGATCCTGTTTTTATTCTCTCTTACATGTTGAGTGCAATACTGTACACTTCTTGTTAAATTTACTAAAATTCCTTTCATTTATGTTATCTTCAATTTTTGTATTGGTTAGGGTTTAAAAATTATTTATTCCAACTACTTTTACCTTTGGATACTCTATTATTTCTTTTATAACATCACAATTTTCATCAAGCCTTTTCTTTAATACATTATATGTTTTGCTTGCAGTTTCTCATGTTAAACAATCTACTATTATTTCACTATTTTTCTTGATTAGTTTTTTTGCTTGTATACTCTTATCTTTAATGAAATAGTGTGCAACCACATCAGTTATCTTGTCAATAGAAAATTCTTTAGTATCTTTATTTTTAACTATAATTTTTGGGATTAGTTTTGGCTTGTTATTAGGCATGGCACTCGGAATTACTTGAGCATAGGTTTTGTTTTTTGAACTATTTATTTCACTTTTCTGCTATCAAGTAATCCTCTTAGTAACTTATTTTTTCCTTCAGTTCTTTATTTAATTCTTTTAATAGGGCATTTTCACAATTCAAATTACTGTCTATTTTTACACTATTCTCATCATTATCATCACTATCAGCTTCAGACACTTAATTGATCACTTTTTCTCAATTTGTGTGCTGATTTAATCTGAGCAATGATTATTTTAGCTTCATTACTCAGCACATTCGTATTCACTTTTGAGGTTAGGTCCACTTGATAATGTTTCGGACATAATCCTAGAACTCTACTAATTTTTTCTGCCCCATCTATTTTAGCAAAATCACTAGTATGAAAGCCTCCTCACATATTATACAAATAACCGTTTTTACTTCCACTTTGGAATGACATTTATAGAAAATCGCTGTCTGTGAAGTCACTGAGCCTGCGCTCGATAACTACATCTTGGAATTATATATATACACACACACATACACACATATGGGTGGTTCTCTGTAAAATCGAAGATATGAAAATTTTAATTTTTGCCTAAACTGTGTGTATATATATATATATATATATATATATATATATATATATATATATATATAAATAAAAAAGGTATCTTTTTACTGTATTGAGGGTGTCGGAGTCCGGATCAA
>QLYP01000570.1:16218-33683 GCA_016647725.1 Nasonia giraulti
TTTTCCAAGGGGGCCATTTCACCATAGTAACCCGGCTATAGCCTTTAGTATTTAGTATACAGGGTGTTTCATTTTAATCCGACCACGACAAAAAACCATGGAAAAACTAATTTTAACGAAAAATGACCTTAACAATAGTTGACGGTGGTAAAGGGGGCCATCGAATGACACAAACACCTATGAACTTGAACTCGATTTTCAAGGTGATTTGAGGGTAATTATGATTTTTTTAAATAGGAACCTCTATTTTTGACCTTGGAACCGGATAGAGCGGAAAAAATTACGTCGCAAAGAATATTTTAAGTTTGCTTTGGTGACCTTGAGAAGGTCAATTCAAGGTCAAATAACAAAAAATCTGCTAAATAGATGTTTGTCTGGTTTTATTTTACTGATGTCGAAAGATAAACTTAACAATAGTTGAAGGTGGTAAATGGGGCCATCTAATGACACCAACACCTTTGACCTTACACTCAATTCTCAAGGTCATTTGAAGGTCATTGTGTTTTTTTAACGGGAACCCCTATTTTTGACCTCGGAATACGGAGCAGCGGAAAAAATTACGTCGGAAATGACATTTCAAGTTTGCCTTAGTGACCTTGAGAAGGTCAATTTAAGGTCAAATAAGAAGTATCAGCCTAAGATTGTTTTCCTTTCAATTTTTTCGTAGAATTATCATTTTGTTATTGTAATAAATATTATGAGAATAATTGACTTAAAATGTGATTATGCTTTGCTGACTTCAAAGCCATTTTGTAAGGTCAAAAGTGCAAAAATGTTATGTGAAGTCCATATTTATATCCTAACTTTAGTGTTACCCAGGAACAACGACGTGGACGTAATAGGATTGTGTTCCCTTTGGGGTGCTTGATTAGAGTGAGTCCCCTTGCCTCTCACTTTTCGGGGTGCTTGATTATAGTGAGTCCCCTTGCCTCTCACTTTTCGGGGTGCTTAATTAGAGTGAGCCCCCTTGCCTCTCACTTTTCGGGGTGCTTAATGTGAATTTTTAAAAAAATTTTTATTCTATAGGGACTTCAGAAAAAAATAAAATCAAAAAAACACGTTTATCGACGTTACTGCGCATGCGCACTAGGCAGAGAGCTAAAAATTTGGCTATGGGAGTTTTTTTTTATCCCCCATCGAATGGTATATAACATATATACATTTTCCAAGGGGGCCATTTCACCATAGTAACCCGGCTATAGCCTTTATTTACATTTGTATACTATCTTTTCTGTACATATTTTTGTATTATATATTGAATTGAGAGTAATATAGATGGGGATTTATTTCAACATGTACATTGTAAATAAGTACATTTGAAATAAATGTTTCAGGATTTGAATTTTCAATTATATAAAAGTTGACATTTTTAAAATATTGTAAATTTTATGTCACAAGATTTTGCAAGGGAACAGATATATATATTTTAACAATCGTAAAATAAACCATTAAATTGAATTTTTTTAATCTGTATTTTTAAATTTAATAAAACAGTAGCAAAATTTAAAATTAATGTTTTAAGAAAAGAAAATTTTAAATGATGTAAAATATCAGGCATATTGATTCGACAAAATTACATGTGTCAAAAAATTGACTGAATGGAAATGCTGTCCATTTTATGCTTTTTACTGTTAGGTTAAGTTTATTTGAAATATTCGAGTAAAAAGTTTAGTTGTATACTGTTTTACATTTGTACTTTTTGTGCTACAAACTTGTTATTAATTTGTTGTTAATCTCGCGATCTGCGAGACAAATCTGGAATTGTTACCCTTAAGTCGATATTGTTACATAAGTAAACGCACTGTAAAAGAGGTTTAAATAAGATGCACATACAAATTACAAAGAGGTCACTCTTAAAGAAATTAAAATTAAGAAATATAGACAGTGTGATCATGAAGGACCGGAGAACCGGAGAACCAGAGAAAAAGTGTTTTGAAACGGTCCGCGAAGGGTTAATACGCGAACGCGAAGGATTCCAGACCCGGGGTTAGTAAAGCGGGAGAGAAGCACATTCGAAGAGCGATAGCAGTCTTTGATCCACCCGGCAATATCTATTGAGTGGACAAAAGACCTCCCTATCTTCTATAATGGCGGAGCCACCAGAGGAGAGCTGCTCGTGTGTAGAGGGAGATGAGTAGGGTATTCCCACTACTCATATCCCGCACACTTAGGTAAACCACGCAGCTATTAGACTGATGTGTGAGGTACTACCATCTCACCATGAGTCTAGAACCAGATGCGCCACCTAAATGCAGGGTACTACCATCCTACACCGGTGACACAACTGATGGGGGGATGGGAGTGGGTAATGCTAAACAAGGGTTGAAATAGTTTATATGTTTTAAATGTCTTTCATTTATTTATTTAATCATTCAATATTCAATTGTAAGCGATGCTGGATCTCATTGTCAATCTACAAGGAGAGGGAGTGGACTGCACACATACTCTTCGAGAGCCTGGGGCTCATGGACTACTGGGTATGGTGGAGTCCGGAGCAAGCAGCGAGTACTACCATTCGCACGTTGCTCAGTTGAGAGCCAGATCATGAATGCTCGCTGCTGGCTCCGAGGCTCCTTATATACCCGGGATGCTCCCTCTCACCGTGTTATCTGCGCGCACGTCATCTACCAGCGCTTAGGTAGACTATTTACATGTAGCTACTAGCGCCACTCGGTCGGTAACTTGCCTACGCCAGGCAAGTTAACTGTTGCTGTTTTCTTATCCCCCGGGCTGGGCCTGCCGTCTCAGTTTATGCTTAATACAATGTATATAAATATATAAATATAATATAATTACATGTGAAGTTCTTACGTTTATTAATAAATTTGCTGCAATACCAGTCCATGTTAGAGGGAAAACACTTTTTTTTTTCTTTATTAAAATGAGTGATAATTGTATTCAGTAAGTAGCTTTTTCCACTACCACCAGGTCTATTCATGAAGAAACACTTCACTTGATTAGCTTTATTAATTACACTATTTAATACTGCATCGAAAATTTCACATTGTTTATTCGTTATAGAGCCTATATTGTATAATAAATCATTTTCAATTTCATTTGTTGCATAAAATTCTTTATAATTGGTTTCCTCAACATCCTCACTAAATTTAGGTTAATTGAAATCAGCCAGTGTATACTCGTGACTTGTTTAAATAGAATTGATATGTTTCAGTGAGATATTTTCACCTATTTCTTTAGTTAACAATGGACTGTAGAAATATACTTTATATTTTTCAAATAATTATTTAACATTTACTGGGTGATGAAATACGCACATTTATGTGTGTGTGTGTGCGTGTTTATTTATATATATATATATATATATATATATATATATATATGGGGGAGATATATGTATAAACTATAATATATATGTATAAATATGTATAAACACGCACACACACACACATATATGAGCGTATTTGATATATATGTGAGGGATAAGAGATATAAAGGAAGAGGTAGAGAACTGGAAAAAAGAGATGGAAGAGGTAAGAGAAGCAGTTGAGTAGAAGGAATCAAAGGCGGGAATGATGAAGAGGAAGCAGAAAATAAGAGGAGGAAGAGTCGGTAACAGTATGGATAGCAGGAGCAGAAGAGAGGGAAGAAGAGAGAGACCGGAAAAAAAGAAAAGTGAAAATAAATGTATGGTGTGGGAAAGAGATTTGATTGTGCACCTAAATAATTGGAGTGAGGAGGACTCGCTGAAAGAATGGATGGAGGATATCATGGAGGGAGTAGCATGAGAACTAGAAGACACGAGAACGGAGGAGACAAAAAAAGTAATTTTTAAGTGCTAAGGCGATATGGAGAAAATCTGGGAGAGGAGGGCAGAGATTGGAGAAGGAGGAAAAATTAGATTGGAGCAGTGGCTCACGCACGAGGAGAGAAGAGCCAACACACTCATTATGAGAGAACGAAGAAAGAGAGAGGAAGAGGAAAAAGAGGGAGATGGAAGATGTCTGCAGGAAGAAATAATAGCAGAAGTGAAGGAAATGAGGTACTCGTGGGACGAGGAGATGGAGTGGATAGTGAAGAGAGGAAAGAGGGCTAGGATCGAAGTAGAATAAAAGGTACAAAAGATGGAAGGATGAAGACGAAGTGGAGGAAGAGGAAGAGTGAAGGATTGACAGAGACAGTAGAAAAAAGGAGGGAGAGGGGAAAAAAGCCCATAGTCCGCCTATAAAAGTGGAGGAGAAGGCGTGCACGCGCACTCATACACACACGCACTCACGCGCTCAAACAAATACTAACTTAAACACACGAGCCCAAACGGACACATCCGTATACGAAACAACAAAACATACAAACGCGCACACAAAACATAACCTAATACAGACAAACACCACAGACAGACATACACAAAAAGGAGACAAGAGGATGAAAATAAATAAAACCAAAAAAGAAATAAATAAATGTAATATAAATGATGTAACAAAGGAAGATGTTTATAAACCCCAGAGGGGAGACACAATAAAGCTTAATTAATTATAATTAATTATATTGTAACGAGGAACAACGTCCCTCACCACGCCGGTAATCGAGACAGGATAGTGACGAAATAGGGCGGCGTTGGCTCAAGCGGTAGCACGCGCGCCTAAAGATCTCGGGAGCGCCGTATCGATTCTCGGTCCCGGCGTCTCCTTTTGTGTTCTTCTCTTCTTACGTCAAGTCTCTCCCCGTTACAACATATATATATATATATATATATATATATATATATATATATATATATATTATACCTGTCTAAATTAAATTATAGCTATCTAAATCTTAATATTGGTAAAAGTAAGAGTTCGATCAAGACTCCGACCACTAACAAATTCTTAAAGATACCTTTTTATTTTTAGTTATTATAATTATCAATAGTTATATATAGTTATTTAAGTCTCAGTATAGGTCCTAGAATGTTAGAGACCCTGTATTGTTAGCTAAAAATAAAGATAACCATAAATTCATGCTAAAAATGGTTAGAATTCACATTCAAAGCTTATGAATTGACTGGATCATTTCTAAAAAAATCACAGAAGAAGCAAACATCAAAATAAAGAAAGTCACCAGATAAGAAAATTGGAATTCAATGTCCATCATTGACTAAACATTCAAACCTTAGCGATAAATTATTTAAATACATGTTTGCTTATAGAAATAAATTGCGTAACTTGATTTTATTGTTACAAATATTCCTACCGAAGTCGAGGAATCGTAAATATATTATATCTCATACAAAAATTAATTTAATTATCCACTGATATCAAAAAATTATGATCTGGTGTATGATTTACATTATAATTTTTTGCAAAAGATATAATGTATATTTACGATTCTTCGACTTCAGTAGAAATATTTGTAACAATAAAATTAAGTTCTATGATTTTTTTGGCAATGAACCGAGTGAAGCAATTTATTTCTATATGCAATACTAGGAAGTGCCAACGCCTGGACGAGCCAGCGACCGCGTGAATAATAATTCAGCCGGGCTTCCTCGACCTGTCTGTGAGCATCGTCTCTAGCCAGTCTATAGATGCGGAGATCTGAATCGAGCCTAGAGTCCTTGAAATGCCTGTAAAGTCTATCCCTCTCAGATACGATGTCACGAAGAGCTGTAGTGAACTACGGGTGGCGCTTCCGTCCTGGTGTCACAGTCCGCAATGCCGCGAGATGATTGATGGCGTTTGTAAGGTTAGCGTTAAACGCAGTTATGCATACGTCGAGTGATGAGGAAGTGAGAGATGACCAATCACATGCGCTAAGGATGTTCCTTAGCGTCTTGGTGCTGCTTCCTTTATAGTTTCTGTAAGAGTATGTGTTAGTTACGTAGCGTGGAATATGTACGTCAAGAGTAGCCATGATAAGGTCATGTCCGTTGATAAAAGGTGCGTCTGTTTTTCGGTATGATAGCAGGCGATCCTGCTCATCAATTAGGCATACGTCAGAGATAGAGACACAGCGCGAGCGAGAAAACCTCAGCTGCACGGTTGCATCAGGTCGGCCACGAGGTAAAGGCATAGCCCGCGCGCATCAGAGAGATAGATGAATAAATAACTTTATTAACGCCAGTGGTCACAAGACCGTATGGCGTATAACAAGTGAAATACAAAAGTAAAATAAACATTTCCAAATAATTTCCAAATTTACACAATGTATCTAGTACTTACAAAGCGAAACAAAATATTTTTAGCACAGCATAACAAAAATTTACAGCATAGATTACGCTTTTCTCTCAATGTAAACATAAGACTATAAAATTTAAGTAAAAAACTTACAGCTAACCATAATAACTAATAATAAAATTTCCCATAACCTAATATAACTACATACTTCTGCTCAAGCGTATACAGATGACTGAATAAACTAGACTTAAATATACTGAAAGTTTTACTAATCCTTATCTTTTAGGGTATAGAATCCCAAAACTGCATACCTCGAATCGCAAAAAAAACGCTTATAAATGTTCGTAGTAGCAGTAGGAATCATAAAGACCGAAGTCTGAGTTCTCGCCGAACGACGAATTTCCTCAGTAGGCTTAAGAAAAAGTTCTACAACATAGATCGGCCGGTTGCGAGTAAATAATTTATAGTTTAACCCTTAACAGATAATTTTGCCTCTGATGCTGAGATAACCAATTCGACTTCTTATGATATGGTAGCAGTGTCAGGTTTTTCTTCAGTCTAAAAAACCGCTGCCTATTCATTGGCACGTAGCTTCCTCCAACTAAATTTAAAGATCCAATAAATAAAATATTGTTTTAATATACAGTATATCTGCCTGTTAATGTATGAGGCAGTTTTTGATACATAATTTAATATATGAGTTTTGAATGCACTGCCGTCAATTTTTTTTTTCACAGAAATTCACGCATATTTACATGTGTTCCTAACCAACCTAACCATCAAAACAACAGGCTATTTATTAGATAGGTTGCTCGCGCAATTATCGAGAAAATTATTTTTACATTTTAGCTCTTTACTTGAAAACCGCTCGACGAAATCATTTAAAATTTTAGCAGCAAATAGCATTTTTATGGTGAATCATCAAATAACATTTTGAAGAATTTGACTACATTGTTTTAGAGATATAAGAAATCAAAAAATTTTCAAAAAAAAATTGAAACCTTGAAGATGGCATCCTCTGATTATCTCCGATTCCTGGAAATTACTGAATTTCTGGTGCCTTGGACGAATGTAGTTCCGATTTGATCCCGGCTGAAAAAGCAAGAAATTTAGGGAAGTGTCGCGAGAAACATCCGCCTGAACGGCGCTGATTTCACGTCGCAACGGAATAACGGATTATCGACAAGATCAGATTTCGGAGGAAATCGATGACGACACTCAAGGCTCTTATTTGTGGTAGAGACGCTCAGATCACAATCTGATCGGCGACAGCACGACGCAATCAATATTTGGGATTTACCGGATCTTCGAGATCAACGGCGGCTCAACGCAAATAACGTACAAAAGTTGGATCTTTTAGATCGACGGCGGCTCAATATTCACTTGTCCGATGGCTGGATCGCTTAGCGATCGACAGCGGCACAACGCACTACATTTATACAATTGCTGGATCGCTTAGCGATCAACAGTATTATTTCGTTATGGCGGGATTGTACTCAATTTACCAGGTCTCCAACCACTCACGTGACGAGTACTCAATTCGTCTTGATGCAAGTAATCCGCGATGCGACACTAATACCAAAACCCTTAAATATTACAATAATATGGCAATCGTGCCAGATTTACGTTGTGACGAGACACGAGTCTCGCACATATAAATATACATGAGGACGGCCGTGATAAATATAAACAGGCGCAACGCGCGAATAAACACGACGCGAAATGGGCGCGCGCGCGCAACATTCACAAGGCGAGTCCGCACGAAGCGAAGCGAGCGCGCGCGCGCAACAACCGCAAGGAGAGTCCGCACGAGCGCGAAGCGCGACAGCCGTCAAACAGCTCAGCAACGGCGCGCCAGGCGGCGCGAGCGGCGTACACACTCAGACGCATCCACACCGCGCGCCTTTATAAGGCGGACAGCGCAAAACGGTAAGGAGTTCTACTCGAGCTCCACTCCAGGTAATCGTGCGCTCACGTTACTACAGGGAGCAGCGAGAGCTCGATCTACGCCGATGAAGTCGTCTCGTGAGCACACCTGACGATTTGGTAGACGAACCGAAACCCGAAACTCCGAAACCCAAGACTCCGAATTGCCGTCGTGAGCACACGAGGCAACCCGGAACACCCGAGCGACATCGAGCCTCGTCTACGTGAGCACACGTGACGATACCCGGTGCCACCGTAAAAATCCAAATCAACAAAGCCAGCCTTACGTCGACATCTCACGACTCGCTTTATCTCTGTGCGCACACAGGATAAATAGAGGAACGAGACGAGCGACGAAGATTTGTGAAGCCGTGCGCACACGACTTCATAAATCCGAGGGATAACCTCAAAATCCCGTTGCACTATCCTGGTCGCTACTGTGCGCACACAGGGCGGTCGAGATTGTTGTTACGTAAGTCACCCGGATCGGTGTAGCCGTGCGCACACGACTCCACCGTACCGAATGAAATCCTAACCTCCAAACCCATCACCGATCCGCTATACCGTCACCGTACCGACACACCGTAGCCGTAACCACCGACGCATTATTGTAGCGAAGTCGCGTAAATTGTTAACAGCGCTAGTTTAAACAATCCCCTTTGTAAAGGCGAAATATTGTTAACCAAACGCATAATTGATTTCTGTTTCAGACGGGATTTAACAACTGATTCCCAATTACTATTATCTATTTAAGGAAATATAGTTTGTTAACATTAAAAAACATAAGAGCAGACTCTTTTATTGCCCCTTTCCCCAATTCAGATGGAACCTGGAACCGACTGACTATCCAAATCCTGGGGAAAGTTGAACCGTTACAACGTCAACTTACTTCTCTTCTTCCATTGAGCACCAACTCAGCTCGACTCGTACACTGCAACTCGCTCTGTATGCGAAAATATGGCGAATGATCTAGGCGCGTCTGTCCTCGGTGAGGGTTGAGACTAACATGAACGAGGAGGAAGTCTCTCTCGTCCTCGAGGTTCTGCGAATATCCGGAAGTCCGAATACGCGCCCTCTATAAACGTTACCAGCGGCGCGACACCGCCAGCGTCAACCGCGCGAACGCTCTCGTCCATCAACACATTATAAATAAGTCATATCGGACTTTTATCGCTGTAGTATTCGATACCGTCACATTATTACTATCACTTTCACGCCATTATCACATATATTACAATCATATTTACAAAATTGCGCAATAATATTTTTTCAGCCTCTGAGAAACAGAGAAGCAGTCGTAAAATTTGCGTTATTAAAAACAATGTCGCGTAATTTCGCCTTATATTTACATAACGATGGAAGAGCTAATAGGTCACACAGATAGGCGGGCTTTTTAATGCGAATTATTTGATATAATAACAATCCTATCTGGTACAATCGCAGCTGCTCAACACTAGGCCACTGTAGTCCGACTCGATAGGGAGTAATGTGCTCGTCGCGCACCATACCACACACGTATCGCACACATGAATTTCGCAGTTTCTGCAGTCTACCCTCTAGTTCGTCCGTCACATCTAAAAATACCGTACTGTAATACTCGAAGTGAGGAAAAACCAAAGACCGTGCCAGTTGCTTGTGCAGAACCGCGGTGGTACTGGATCTAAACATTTTAAGGCCATATAATGCCTTATTTACCCTACTGGTAACATGATCCATATACGGTTTCCACGTCAACTTTGAATCTATAATATACCGAGGTTTTTAACCGTATCAGTGAACGGTACGCGCACACCGCTCCCAACTCAATGCAAAGCTCGTTAATTGGTAGTTTATTGATATTATATGAGAAGCCAAAGACGATTGCCTGGGTTTTCGCGGTATTGAGGCGAAGACCGGCGCGCGCCGCCCCAAGCTCCACAGCCCGCGCAACATCCGACAAGATGGCGAGCGTTTCTGGTAATTCTTCCATTATACTTTAAGCATAAATTTGCAGATCGTTAGCGTATAATAGTCTTATAACACGTCCTGAAGTAAACATTTCTTTTATGTCCGTTATGTATATGATAAACAGTAGCGGACCCAACACAGAGTCCTGCGGAACCCCAAGATTAGTAGAAACCCATTCAGAGATTTCCCCGGATTTTGTCGCAACTCGTTGCTTTCTACCGGACAAATATGACTTTACCCACTGAATTAATACCTTGGAAAACCCTAAACCGATAATCTTGCGTAGAAACCCAGAGTGCGATATAGTATCGAAGGCTTTACTGAAATCGAAGAGTAATAGCACAGTCATTAGTTTCTTTTTTTCGTTTCTTCCAAATCGAATGTCTTCTGTTAACCGTAAAAGGGCCGTCTGAGTGCTATTAAACTGTTGAAATCCAGTCTGGCATGGGTCAGAAAGCTTCTCTCTAGTCAGGTAGTCGGCTATCTAGTCGTGAACTAATATTTCGAGAACTTTTGATAGAAAATCAAGGATGGCGATCGGCCTAAAATCAGTGGGAGCGGATGGGACGTTTTTCTTTTTAAGCGGACAGAGATGTGATCCCTTCCATGCGCCCGGAAATACGCCAGATGGGAGAAAAGCGTTAAAGAGGGCGCTGAGATGCACCACTATTGCCGGGAGAGCTTTCGCGACGACAGACTGCGGAATACCATCCTCGACACATGCCTTGGAGGTAAAGTGAGATACGGCCATAATTACACTCGCTGGAGTCATAGGATTAAATGTAAAGCCATCACTCACGGCGTTTGCCAACGCCGCCTCCAAGTCGTCCTTGCACATGCTCGGCGAGACCGAAAAGCTCGCAAAATGCATGTTAAGTTCGTCGGGCTTAAACCCGTGCAACTCTTCGCTGGTCTTAGGGAGCAGACCGAGTTTGCACAGCTCCCCCAGATGCCCCCTTTTCTGCTCAATGCCTCAAAGATTTTGCTTTGCAGGAATTCGTTGCGTGCCTGAGGCATTAATTCGTCCGTCCGTGAGACCAAGTCTAGGTATTCTACCCAAAGCCTGTTGTCGCTGGTGCATTTGTAACGTCTCTGTAGTGCGTCACGTTGCCGGTATAGCTCGTCGTCTACCCATGGTTCATATTTATTACTAAATTTTTGAGTTTTTAACAAGGCCAAACAATTGTCAATTGCATCCAAGAGGTTGACGGTGAGGCAGGAGAGTCTCTCGTCTATGTCCGTCTCTGAGTAGTTTATGTCGACTCGTTCTTTGGCAATGAAAGACGTGATTGACGCTGTGACGAAAACTTTAATAGAGACGTCAATAAGATTATGCTTGCTGCGAAAGGTCGGCATTTCCACGTATGCAAGGTCTTGGTGTGATGTGTCAGTTTGCCAGCTAAGCGACGCATATACTTAGCATCCTCGGATGATGACAGGAGGTTCAAGTTAAAGTCCCCCATTATTATTTTGTGACTGAAGACAGCTCGGTAAGCCTGTCGACGAAATCCGAATTCACCGCGCCGTCGTCGTGCACGGGACTCGCGATAGCGCAGTGGCATGACTCGGATAGTGGTGCACGCTAGTAGTGTATGCGCGCTCCCCCCACTAGTCGTGCCGACTCCGCGACGGCAGACTCGTCTTCTCTCTCTCTCTCTCTCTCTAACTCGCTCCGGCTGGCGCACTCGCATCTGCGCGGCAACGATGCACACACGCCAGTGTACCTTGTGTTTTCAGCCGCGCTCGTCTCGACAACGCTTCCAGTGCTCGCGGCGCGACTTCTGGTGTGTGCAGAAGCAGGTGTTCCGGAGCTGTGTCGGCACAGTGGTGCCCAACAACACCCGGCGATTTTCGGCCGCGCAAACATGAACGCGTAGTCACCTGCCGAGCCTGCAGGGAAGCCACTGTTGCTCCATGCGGCTGGCAGGTAAGGTATCTTATCTAAGGTAAGAGGTTGTTATCTTCTGCTGCATGCATAAATGCAGCAGGGAATAACAATTATGTGGCGCAACAGTGTGCGCGTGTAGGTCGTGCAGCTACACGTTGCAGTGTGTGCAACAATTCCTCTAGGGAATGTAAGTTCCTGCGCAATTGCAATAGATATCTAAATTTAACATTTCAGATTACTCAAATAATAAAATCGCCTTTATTGTTTACTAGGTACCTTGAAGCACACTCCGCGCGTGCTACATTTTAAGGTTAGAATTTTCAATTTTAGTGCCAGTAAAACAACCAACCATGGTAAGTTTTTAGATATTAGCTACAGAGCCGCTATTAACTAATCACATTTCTCGATTAATCAGAATTAACCAATCCATTTTCAGCTTCAATTTTCCGGTATCACATTTTTAAAAAGGAAGATTTGGTGTCTTGAGGGTGCTCTTTACGTACTCCTAAGAATTTTCTTCTAAGACTCGTGGTTTTCTTAGAATAAAATGCTGCCAATTCTTTGGCACGTAGCTTCCTCTAACAAAATTTATATTTTTAATAAATACAATATTGTTCAATTGTACAGTATAATAATGATTTTTAAAATACTTTCAATCTTAATTATTTTACTGAAGGAGCAGCCGTCACAATATAAAATCATGTATTTTTCATGGAAAAACGTAAACCTCATTGTTGCTTCCTCCTATAGGAAGCTTTGTAATAGTAAAATTTTCAGTTTCGCTAAAACTTCGTAGAAACGCATTTGGAGGTGTTTAGAGTTCGAATCACACGTTTTTAGAAAATGTCCGTGCGGCTGGGTGTGTGTGTATGTACGTATACCGTTATGATTCTGAAACCACGCGATCGATCGTAATAAATGATTGTTTTCTGATTCTGAATTTGGGAAATTTTTTTTGTATGATTCTGACCATTTTGTTACGTCCTAAGTCGTATGATGACTGTCAACGGACAAATCATTTAATGGTTATTATATTTAAGAGTAAATACAAAAATGCCTGTACGGGAAACTGCTTTTATTAGGAATGTTATTATTTGTTGCTGATATTAATTTAGTACCGATCTCTCTATATCCTAATTGTTTCTTATTATGGTCTAGTTATATTTCTTTTTGATATTCCAAGTGTATGTAATTTTTCATATAACAATTGGGACGTGACTCTACGTCGTGACGTCTTAATTAAGCGATAATTGCATTCATAAACTTAAGAGAGAACGAATGTGGGTTCGGAATATTCTGTGAGAAAAAGTAGGAAATTTTATGCTCTTTTGGATACACTATTGTTGAATATATTGTATAAATCATATCATAAAATAAAAAACAAATATTTTTTCAAAAATCGAAAAATAGTTTTAATATGGTCATAGAATGGTCAGAATCATGAAAAAAAAAATTTCCCGAATTCAGAATCAGGAACCATATATGCATGTCAAATTTTATTACGATCGGTCGCGTGGTTTCAGAATCATAACGGTATACGTACACACACACACACACACACACACACATCCGCACGGACATTTTCTGAAAACGTATGGTTCGAACTCTAAACACCTCCAAATGCGTTTCTACGAAGTTTTAGCGAAACTGAAAATTTTACTATTACAAAGCTTCCTCTAGGAAGAAGCAAAAAATCACCTTATACTCCGTTGTTTATTGATATTGACAATTTTTATGATAGGGGTCGTTGTTGTACATCCTCTCCTTTCCGAATTCACCCTTTTTTGAAAAATTTTTAAGAGTTCAAAATTAGTCTTTTAAAATCTTTTATTTGTTTATTTAACCGCACCTAATTATTGATTTATGATTTTTGGGGTAGAAGTTCTCTTAGGGGATACCTCACCTTCAACCCGAAGGAAGATGAAATCGGGTTATTGGTTTGATTAATGTCGTCTAGCCCGGAATCTCTGATTTAAATACTACCGCTTTCGGTTGTCATGGTCGGCCATCTTCTTGATTCGCGTGTGCCGTCAGTCTACTGATCTTCGTTTCGCGGTATACGATAGTGTTGTTGCTTCAGACTATTTTTTACGCGCATCACACTGTGATTAATCAGCCTCATTGTGTGTGTGTATGTGTGTGTGCGTGTTTGCGTGTGTGTCTGTTTGAGCTCGCGCCGCGGTTGTCTTTCTTTGTTTGTGGTATACTGAGCGTTAGCATAGTGTGAGTCACTTTGCATTAAGCCACTCTTTCTTCACGCGCCTTGTGCTTTGATTGGCTTTAGCTCCGTTGTTATTTGTACCTCACTCTGCTACCTAGTGGTAGAACGTAACTTTTTAAACAAAAACTTATTTTTGTATCATTCTACTTTGCTTTTATTATGACGTGTTTGAGGTTGTCTTGGTAAGCAATTTTCTATTATATTGGACTAGAACACAGTAAAAATCTTTCCATGTACAGTTATAATATGGCGTAAGAAATCTGGGATGAATATTCGGGTAGCGCAGTTCAAAGTTGATATAGCGCAGTTGGAAATCGGGGTAGCGCAGTTACAAATCAGGGTAGCGCAGTTTCAAATCCAACAAGGGCAGTTGGAGTAGCTAACCTACTGTTAACTAGCAAATTTAAAGTATAATAGGGTTGCGGTGCTCCCAACGCGCGTACAGTGTATAAAACTTAAACTTGTTATCAGGGCTCTACCGCGCCCCTTGATAAACAGATTTGACTTACTGTAGCGTGAAGAAGCATTTCTTTCAATGTTTCTACTTCTTGACGTAGTTCTCTAATGATCCTTGCATTTGGATCTTCATTTATTACTGCATGATTAACAATTCTTTTTGCCCTGTCTGCGTAACGCAAGGTTGAAAGTGTTTCTTCGTAATTATCTACTGCTGGTGAAATCGTAGCAACCATAACAGTCTTACTGTTTCCTCCCAGATTATCCTAAAACAAATTAACCATTGAAAAACATGATTAGACTTTTACATCCTCCTTACTTAAATTTAATAAAAAAACTATTGATTCTATTTGATAAAATAAATACTGGTCAAATAATTCATAGTGGACCAAATAAAAGGTGTAACTTTAAAAAAATGTAAAACAGCCATGCAACTATGCACACCTCCAAACATGGTTTATATTACTTAATACACTTTCGCATTTAACATTTTTTAACTTCTAATTGAAAACGGATTATTATATTCAATTAAAATTAAAGACTTTAATGATATTAACTAATAATTTATATCAAGTCGCACGGTAGCGCCACGAAGGCGAGTTTGAGAAGCAGACGAAGCTTTGGTGCTCGCAACACTATTTACTTCTATATTGGTATCCGAGATTTTACTTTTAAGAAAAACGATATTTTCCATTATTGTTTCTAAGTAATTTTTATATATTATTACATTCGTGTGCTAATCAGTGATTTTTAATAGAAGTTGTCAAAAAAAAAAAACGCTGTCATTTATATAATATAAATAATCTTATATATGATTTACTCAAATCATTATCTTTTTCTCCAGTCTGAAAGGACGGTGAAGTTAGCAGCCTCCAGTGTGAAAGGTTGCCGGTGGTGAGGTCTAGGTAGTTCGCCCCGTGGTTTTTGGTGTTTAGTTGTAAAAATCATTTGAACGCGGTGTCCAGGCGTACAGGGTAGCCGATGACGAATGCTAGGTGGTTTGCACCGTGGTTTTTGGTGTCTAGGTGTAGAAATAATTCAAAAGGGGTGTATATCAGAACAATTAGTGATTTCATGTTAGTGATAAAAATGTTACAAAAAAGCTGTGGTCAAAGGCTTAAAGATGCTTATATTTTATTTTTACGACGTCGAATATGAAATGCTCAAAAAAAATGTACAAAAAAGGATTAAAATCTAAAAAAAATTAACTTTTGAAAAAGTAAAAGGTTAGGCGAGTTTGATATATTCCGCAACGAAATTACAGATAGAAAAGAACAGATCAATCAAACAAAGTTAAGTTTATCATATTTAATCGTAATGAAGCAAGGAGCAACTCTCAAGATAATTACTGTTTAACTTGCCATGCCCGTTTCAGTTTGTTTATTGGTGGACAACTGAAATTTTCTTTTTATGAATTAGAACGTCATACAAACACCATAAGTACAGTGAAACGGGCATGGCAAGTTAAATAGTAATTATCTTGAGAGTTGCTCCTTGCTTCATTACGATTAAATATGATAAACTTAACTTTGTTTGATTGATCTGTTCTTTTCTATCTGTAATTTCGTTGCGGAATATATCAAACTCCCCTAACTTTTTACTTTTTCAAAAGATAATTTTTTTTACATATTAGTTTACAATTAAATTTATTGTCTAAAACTAATAAGTACATCTACTGGTAATTAAAAATAATTTTGAAAACAACGCTATAATATAGCGGTGAATCTCATGTTAATTGGACTCTTATAATAAGATTAAGATGGACATAACGTCATATATCTGTTTTCTGGCATTAATACTCAATCGGAACGATTTAAAGTAACTTTATTCTCTCGAAATCCGCAATTAAAGAGTAGCGTAGTAGTAAAAGGGCGCTCTTGTGAACTCTGTAAGTTATACTAAAACTACCAGATCTATCAATGCAAAGTCATATTTAAAAACAGTTCTGTTCTTAAACATATTATAGACATGTTATTAGTTTTAAATATGCTAACATAAATATATTCTTTCAATATTTATCAGTAAATAATTAATACATACTGTAGTAGTTTGAACTCATAATCTGCATAAAGGTGGTAACTACCCGGCTGAAAATAATCATATGTTAATCATATGAGTACTCATATGACAATCATATGATACTTCCGACCGAATCCTCATATGAGAATCATATGAGTGTCGTGTGATATATCGTAAATTCTCATGAAAATAAATAATTATTCTACCCCTATTCGATACTTATTAATTATATATTTCTTTGTACTGTTGATTTGTAAGTTGCATCGAGAATTTATTTCTTCATAGATATTACATTGAAAAAAATCCGGACTTGTGGAGATTTGAATCTTGAACCTCAAGATTATGAAGCAAGCGTTTTAACACCGAGCCATTGAAAAATAATAATTAATAAGTATCAAGTAGGGGTAAAATAATTATTTATTTTTATGAGAATATACGATATATCATATGACAATAATATGATTCTCATATGAGGATTCGGTCGAAAGTATCATATGATTATCATATGATTATCATATGATTATCATATGAGCACTCATATGATTGCTCATACGATACTCATATGAACACTCATATGATTATCATATGAATATTTTCAGCCGGGTAACGAAAGGTTATCTTTATCTGCCTTGGTTTTTTAGTACAACTTATTGAGCTTCTAACTTTATTCCCTAAGGTACCACGTTTGCCTCGACTCAAATATATATACTTAAATATAGTAATACATTAAAATTGAATCAGTTTTATTTAATGACATATTTACTTCTGATTTTAAAATTAGACTATATTTAAGTAACGATTAGCAAGAAATACTCGCTTCGCTCGCGATTTACAAATTAATTAGAATAATATTCAATTATTTGACGTGTCATTATTAAATATACTATTAAATATA
>QLYP01000570.1:45702-59853 GCA_016647725.1 Nasonia giraulti
GAGAGAGAGAGAGAGAGAGAGAGAGAGAGAGAGAGAGAGAGAGAGAGCGGCTAAGCTGAAGTGCGAAGGGAGGAGAAGTAAGGACCCTGTGTAGGAAGAAAGCTGTGATGCTTTCTTCAAGTTTACCTCCCCCGACTAAGCCATTTCCAGTGTGTGCGATCCAAGAGTAAGGACCCATTTTATTCTCAGTCATATATTGAGAGTTTAGTTTAGAGTTTTTTTTTGAGTTGAGTAGAAAGTATATTGTCAAGTTTAGTCTATTGTGATTCCTAGATTGATGAAAATAAAATTGATTCCACGAAAGGCTTATTTCATCGAGTTTTGATTCTTTTAATATCTGATTTGTCCAAATAATCTTACGAGAAGAAACCCCAAACAAGTTTGAGAGGTCATATCAATTTTTGAACATCATTTTGATCCAGAGTAATTTTCCAAATCCCTACGGCCCACTGAACAAGGTAAGTGTGTTTAAATAAACATTTTAATGCAAATTATTCTGATCATTAAATAAACAGAGAATCACGCAACTACAGTTAGTAAATCTATTTTTGCTGACCCCTCTTGGATTGAAGTGTAGTCCGACAAACCCAAGTGATAAAAATAATTGCTAGGACAAATAACTATTTAACAACATCAAAAGAGAAATTAAAAATTTTTAAATGATGAATATGCATACAAAAATAATAAAAATATTACAAATAACGAATGTAAAAAACGAAAATTATACGACGAAATGAAAATTGACACAAAAAACATAGTCTATTCTGAAATATTCAGAAATAAATTATATTAATTATAAAACATTACTAAAATATGAAGTATCTTTTGATTGATTTAGTAATCGCTACTAATACAACAATACTAATGTATAAATTATATATTGATTTGCTGAGAACTCTTCACTATTAGTACATTACTCAAATTTAAATTATTTTTTGATTGGTCGAATAATCGCCACTAATTATACATTACCAAAATTTAAATAATATATTGATTGGCTGAGGTATCTTTACTAATGGTACATTACTGAAATTACTTATGTATTAGTTAATTATTATCTTTATTAATAGTACATTATATATTATATATTGCTTGGCTGAGTAATCGCCATGAATAATACATTATCAAAACATTAATTTTATATTGATAGGCTAAGTAATCGCCATTAATGATACATAACTGGAATATAAATTATAAATTAATTGGCTAAGTTATCTCCACTAATAGTACATTACTAAAATTGAAGTTATTCATTAATTGGCTGAGTAATAGCCATTAATTATAAATTGTTAAAATATTACTTTTCAATTAATCGGCTAAATTATCCACACTAATAGTACATTACTAAAATTTAAATTACATATTGAATAACTAAGTTATCACTTGAAACTAAATATCATATGTCATATTGATAATTGTAAATAAAATGTGAATTCAACATAATTATATTGAAATTAGAAATGTGAAATATTGGCCAAATAATCGCAACAGAAACTATATTCAAAATCCAAATGTTAGATATACTGAATAATAAATTGTATAAATATTAGATAAGTAATCGTTAAGTTCATTTTGTAGCAATATATTAACACTCATAATTTATATATATATTAAATCCGATGACACATTTCTAAATAATTTGTAATGCGGGCGTTATTATTAAAAATGTTGTATTTAATAATTAACGACAGTCTCGACCCTGTGAAACGCAGAGAGCAAATTTACAACCAATATTAATATAAATAATGATATACAATTGTATCATTACAAGGCTTCTTTACAAAAATAGGCATGAAACAAGATCATATCAGCACAAATTATTATTCGTAGCATCCTTCGTATGCTTGCAAAATGCGTAAATCCATAGAGAAGTCATCATTTCTTATTCGCAAACAGATATCTTTAAAAAACCAGATCATACCTGCATAGATGATTATTCGCAGCATCCCTTTTATCCAAACCAAATCTGCACATTACGTCTTGTGATATGCATGAATACATAGAGCAGTCGTCATTTCTTATTCACAAACAGATATCTTTAAAAAACCAGATCATATCTGCATAGATGATTATTCGCAGCATCCCTTTTATCCAAACCAAATCTGCAGATTACGTCTTGTGATATGCGTGAATACATAGAGCAGTCATCATTTCTTATTCATAAACAGATATCTTTAAAAAACCAGATCATATCTGCATAGATGATTATTCGCAGCATCCCTTTCATCTGGACCGAATCTCAAGATCACTACTAATGGTATATGTAAAACATACATATGTATCAATGCAGCGCATATGATTTAAAAAATAATTCAGATAATAACTACAAATAAACATATTTTCCATATTTCTCTAAAAAGATTATCATTTACAGCATCCGACACATCCGGACCAATCTTACTGTGTTTTTGATACATGTATACATATACTTTATTTCTAATCAACTATCAAAAAAATCACATAAATATAAATATTTATCATTATTTCATATCTACATGTTATTTATGTGAAATGTTTCATGACCCGGTCACTTTTTGTGAACCATTTATCGAACACTTTATCGAAAAAGTGTACTTAATTCTGATTTTTTTTAGTAGGATTATGTATTTATGTTTGTACCAGATATATTTCATAAAATAATTATCATCCCAGAATGATTCACTAGTTCAAGTGAATTTTTACGAAATGGCTCATTTTAGCGTTTTAACATAGTGTAGATGTAGATACTTTACTAGTCAAGAGGCTGATTCGTCGTTAAGCAAGTCCTAAACTGTAGGCCTTAACAACACGACATAAACCGTCATAAGTGTCAAACAACATGTCGTAGATGGCAGAACCGTCGTACGTTGCAGTGTCGTACTGCCATTCCGGCTTCGGCATAGGCGTAGCTGATAGACAGATGGAAGAGCTGCCACTGTCGTGACTGAAGATTAGGCCCGTTACACGCCAAAAGGAACAGAAACAAATAACTACTGACCCACCATGTTAAATAAGTATTAATTTGTAGTGCAGCATTTATCAGAAATAGTTTAGTCTTTTTTCTTAGCTGGAATAATGCTATTGCGAAAGAAGTCCCGTTGATTATTATTTTCTAATCGTATTATTGACTTATAAATTTTATATGTTATTATCATTACAATCCCTAAAATCTTCTATACACAAATCAATGATCATTAAGATTCAACATTATTTTTAGCTGCAACAGATCAATAAAAGTATTCGAATGAAACTGAGTAGTTTTATTTAGATTATGTAATTGACGAATCTGAAAAATTGATTTGTTTCATATGAATACGAATTTCTTCTATAAAGCATGGTCAGTATATTGAAAATACCATCCGATAACATAACCGGTAATTAGAACAGGAAAAAAAGACGATGCTTCCTCTCATCGTCGAGTCTTACTTCATTACAGTTTAATGAATGTATCAACAATATTTGAATATCTGCATAATTTGTGTGTGTATGTGTGTGCATGTATGTGTGTTCATCAGCGAATTACCTTTAAATATCGTCGAGTACCTTATGTGAAAAGCAAAGCGTTCCGCTTTTAGCGATGTTTTCATTTAAAATTATTACCGTTGGGTATACAGCAATCAAGCTTCTTTACGTATATAATACAATAAATGAGTCAACATGACATATGATTTAAATTTTTTTATATTTGTAATATTTATCAAGTAGCCTATGTAATAATTAAAGAATCCTATGTATATCTATAGCTATGACTGACTGAAAGAAAAAAAAAAGAGAATCGGGAAGGCGAAAAATTAATTTTCAAACTTAATTATTTTACAAACGAGCAATTTTCTTAACAAAATAATATGGTAATTAGAAAGTTCTTATAAAAATCTTTGAAATTGTATACTCATACATAAACATCAACAAGAGATCGAAAAACATATATACAGAATTCGTAAATAGGTTATTTAGCAAATTCAAAGTATAATAGGACGAGGAGCGCTCCCGACGGCACAGTGTATAAAACTTATACTTGCTATTGGGGCGCTACTGCGCCCCTTGATAATCATCGAACATAGGACAAGTACCTCAATGAGATAGCGTTCTCCCTCAACACCGCAGTGCATGAATCTACGTAAATTTGCCCGCGATGATGAATTTCGGCAGGCAGCCGAAAATACCGACATCTTTTAGAGGGAATGAATATCAAGAGGCTGCACAGTAGAAAGCTGTGGGAGCGTGGAGAAATCGCCTTGCCAAGCTACCAGCTCTGCACGAGCGAGCAAAGGCCCTATCCGGCGAGTCGCAAGATCGCCAGGCGGCATTTTTCAATGCCCGTCGACTAGCGCTAAATTTCAAGATTGGTGACGTCACCAAGAGGAGACACAATTGACTTTATGGGCCCAAATTTTACAGACGTTCTATTTGATATAACTACTAAAATTTCCGCAAGGTACAAGGAAGGTACGTGAAAATGGCTCTAGGGGTAAATGGAAACACACCTGACTATATCTGGAAAATGGAGGCAGGTAGAACTAGCTTAGAAATAGAATCGAGAAAAAGAGCAGGGAATTATTTGATAGAAATAATAAAAATGGAAGAGGGAAGGTGGTAAAAAATATGTTTGTTAGAAGAATTAAGGAATTTGAAAAATGGCTATCCGTCGGAATGGGGAAGGAAATTGGAAAAGGCATTTAAAGAGGTGGGAGATGGAGAGAAGGGATAAAAGTCAACGTAGAACAGGAAATACAGAGGAACTGGAGTAAAATATAAAAGTCAAATTTCTGTAGGAATTACAAGGAATGTAAGGAAAAGCTAGGAAAGGAGGAATATTGGGGAGTTAACAAATGGAACGGGGACACAAAGGAACAATGGGCAAGGTTAAGATGTGGGAGTGTGGGGAGGGGAAAAGAAAAGGCGTTTAAGGATAGTAAATGTAGGGTCTGAAAGTAAAAAGAGGAAAGCGTAGAACATATATGAGTATGCGGAAAAGCAAGAGAGAAAATGGAAGAAGAATGGATAAAAGAAATTGAGGAATTAGTGTTAACTGTGGAGGAGGAAGAAATCAGGAGGAGTCTGAGCAGGACACTGAAAGGAGAATTAAAAGAAGGAATGTGTAGATATAGCAGGAGATTTGAGGAAGAAGCCAGGGCAAGCACTGAGAGGGAGGAATGGAAAGATAGAGAGAAAGGAAAAGGGAAGGGGTAGATAAGAAGCGAAAAAGCGAGCGACATTGTAGATATTGTAAATAGCGTTGGAAAATGTAAAAAATGTAAATACGGAGAAGGTAAAAAGGTAAGAGAAAGAGACAAGGGTGTAAATGTAAAAAGAGAAATCTGTACATGGAAAATAAACTATAAATAAAAAAATTTTTAAAATTACTAAAATTTCCGCACTATGACGAGTCGCCAAAGTGCGTACAAAAATTCGATACACCCTAATATATATAACTTTAAGAGTATTTTTATTGAATAATTCTGAATAATTCTGAATTCTGATGAAATTTTCTGTCCAAGAGTCGACAAGTAAAGTCGAAAATAAGAATATAACCAAGTGTCGAAGCAGCGCCACAAAGGCGAGTTTGAGAAGCAAACGGAGCCGCGGCGCACGCGCCATTATTCACTTCTAAAAAAGAATGCTTATCATTCACTGTTTGTAAGTTATTTTGACTCATCGCATGTTTTGATGCTAAACTATGATATCTAATAAAAATATTAGCAAAAAAGCTGTTCTATGTCATAATAAACGACTGTGTGATTCAAGAATGCTCATAAGCTCGTATCAAATATTCTTCTTCAGTCTAAAAGTTGTAGGACCGTGAAGTTGGCCGCATAAAATATGCGTGTAATATAGTTGGGTATTGCTTTCCCACAGTTTTCTACATACTCACACAGACGGCCGTGTATCGTGAAACCAACTACAGTATTATAAATGGTTGCTCTATATCAAGTGGTGTACAGGGTAGCCAATGACGAGGTCTAGGTAGTTTTCACCGTGCTTTTTTGTGTCTAGGTAAATAAATCATATGATGGCGGTGTCTAGGTGTACGGGGTGGCCGATGTCAACGTCTCGGTGGGGTGCTTCGTGGTTTTTTGGTGTAAGATAAAAATAAATCATTCGGGGGCAGTGTTTAGGTGTACGGGGTAGCCGATGACAAAGTATAGGTGGTGCGCTCCGTAGTTTTTGGTGTCCAGGTGTAGAAATCATGCGAGGGTGGTATCTAAATGTACAGGGTGGCCGATGACGAGGTCTGGGTAGTTGGCACCGTAGTTTTTAGTGTCTAGTTGTAGAAATCATTCAAGGGTGGTGTCTCAATGTTTGGGGTGACCGATGTCGAAGTTTAGATGGTGCGTAATATGAAACACTCAATAAATTAATCAAACAAAGTCTAGTTTATTATATTTAATCATAATAAAGCAAAAAAATTGTTTTGTTCAATCGAGGGCTTACAAACTTAAAATTATATGATGATCCATTAGAAACAACTCACAAGATACTTACTACGTAACTTGCTATGCCCTTTTTATTGTACTTATAGTGTTTATATCACGTTCTAATACATAAAAAGAAAATTTTAATTTACCAGAAAACAAAATTAAACACCTAGACGCCGTCCTGGTATGATTAATTTACCTAGACAATAAAAACAATGGAGCGCACCACCTAAACGTCGTCATCGGCCACCTTGTACACCTAGACATTGCCCTTGAATGATTTTTACACTAAAACACTGATAACTACCTGCACTTTGTCTTTTTCGTGCCTTGATTACGGACGTAAACAGGCATTATTGCACTTGAGATTTTGGGAAAAAGTAGATATTCTATGTGTTTTGGCTAAGTTCATCGCACAGCTTTCAAAACCCTATAGTTCGTAAGATATCAAGGTTTCAATTTTTTTTTTGAACATTTTTTGATTTTTCATATCTCTAAAACAATGTAGTTAAATGCTTCAAAATTTTATTTGGTGATTACCATAAAAAAAGCTATTTGCTGCTGAAATTTTTAACGATTTCGTCAAGCGGTTCTGAAGTAAAGAGCTAAAATATAAAAACCGATTTTATTCAAAACTTTTTCTTCCTCTTATAGACGTGTCCTTGCACGTCGTTAAACTCCCTATCTATGAATTTATGTCATACTTATATATTTTGTGACAAAAATTGACGGCAGCGTTCGTATTCTATAATAAAAAAATAGAGTGGTCTGCAAACTTTTGGACAATGAACCATCCATAACTTATGTATTAAACTTATATATCAAAAACCACCTCATACATTAGCAGGCAGATTATACTGTATATTGAAACAATATTTTATTTATTAGACCTATAAATTTAGTTGTAGGAAGCTACGTGCCAATGAATTGGCAGCTGTTTTTTGTATGTAACACCGCAATGATATAAGGATTGTGAGGATATGTAAAAAAGTGGAATAGCAATTCCCTATCATTTTATATGAGCAGCTAACTTCACCGTCCTTTTACACTGGAGAAAAAAATAATGAATTGAGCAAATCATATATAAGATTGTTTATATATTGAATGATTTTTACACTAAAATACTGATAACTACCTGCACTTTGTCATCGGCTACCCTGGCAACCTAGTTACTGTTACTGCTCCGGAACGTAGAGTATGCACCACCTCTTAATTCTGAATATCGTGATATATTATTATATTTTCTTGAGAAAGCAATATCGTGATATATATTATATTATTGTATTATTAAAGTGATTCTGTCTATGCTTGATAGACAAAATCACTTTAATAATACAATAATATAAACTTTTGATTTAATACAACGCCACAGTAATATTTTGCTTCCTCCTAAAGGAAGCTTTGTAATAGTAAAATTTTGAGTTTCGTCAAAACTTCTAGAAAATAATTTTGGTGTGTTAGAAGTTCAAATCACGTGTTTTTATTTATTTATTTATTTATCCAGAGTAAGTACAATAGATGGAGATACATCGATTATACAAAAACATTACATAAAAGTAATCCAGCAGAGGAAAATTTCCTGTTCGCCGGTCCGGAATACAAAATCACTTAATAAAACTAAATCTTAAAACTAAAATGTGTAGTTGCTCCGCCGTGTTTGAAATCCAGTAGTATAATCTACCAGAACAACCCAGCGTTGCAAGTCTTCTTTCAAATCTTCTCTCATTGACCAATATCTCACTAGCATAAATCTTGCTGTTGTGAAACTCTGAGTTAACGCATTTCTGCTCCTTGCAAAAATGATCCTCTCCATGCTATTAAGCCTTGTAGGACATGTAAGACCAACAGCACAAGTTACTCTATAATGTGGGAACATTTCTTTATGTTGATTTGCAGAGTCACATTTGCACGGCGCTGTGAAAACTATCTCGTCTATAATTACGATGTCTTTATGTGGTGGCTGTCTTTCTAGCTTATCCATCGAGTTTGTGAATATTTGCTTTTCCCTCATTCCTCTGTCGAGATAAAATATTGCTTTATTTGATCCTAGGTAGTTAAGATCACCATATGACATGCGAATATTGTTTGACTGCAATATAGGCTGCCCAGGTGCTGTCGCCACCTCTGATAGTAAAACTTTCGTAATATTGTTCTCAACCATTTTATCAATCTCAGTGAATACTGATTCGATTGGTTTTTTATCTCCTTAATATGTTTTATACTATCATCTTCTACCTTTTGCTCCTGTTTAACAAAATGTATGTGTTTTCTAATAGAGGGTTTGGGTACGTCACAATTTTTACAGTTTTCTGCCAGCATAAGTTCTTTGTTTTGTTTCTCTGCATTTCCTAGAGTAGACTTGAAAACTTTATCTTCCGTTGTTGTAGTCCTAATAATCTGTTTCTTTTCTGTTTTGAGTTTCCACCTATTTATAATCTTATTTGCTATCTGTTCGATAGCTCTTTTATTTTCTGAAGTTAGGTTATTCATTTTCTTCCAATTGTAGTTAGATATTCGACGATGAGAGCGATTATGGTGCAGTATACACATGTTATTTGCGCCCATGTATGTTCGTATGTTAAGCTTCAATTTATCAAATAATGCATTGACATCCTCATGGACTTCCAATGTAGGATATGCATATTCAATAATTTTCTTTGTTACAGGTAGTGAAAATTCCTTATTTTGTATATTTTTGCAGTTAGGTTGTATATGTTGTTCTAGACAACACTTCGAGTTAAAAAAGTAATTTATTCTTCGACAATCAATTTTTGTTGTTATGGGCGAATTAGTTTTATTTTGCATTATAGGCTGTTTTCTTTGATCCACTTTTTAATTTTAACCTTTTTGATGTTGTTGTTTGTTAAATCCTTAAGTTCTTCTGGTAATTTGTTGAAGGTTGTTAAAGCTCTTATATAGCTATTTTTTATGCTTATCTTTCTGCGACGTTTGGGAATTTGTATAATTTTGTGCCTAGTGGTTTTATCTGAATTTAAATAGTTATCCTGTAGTTCTATATAATGGTACATCAGTGATTCATACATTATATCAAAGCTGAGATTATTACAGGTAATAAAAAGGTGCTTTCATTCCAAGAATTATTTTAGACACCGGTGAATATACATCTTTGCCTTTCGTATTATTCCGTCGACAATTTCCTCTAATTTTGGCTTTTGCCATGACTATAACTAAATCGCAAGGACAAAGTTTTGACACAATTGGTATTTATATTCATAAGCCACTTATTTCTCACGGTAAGTTGTATGTTGCCCTTTCTGGATGTAAAAATGAAAATCAATTGTTTATTCAAAATGAAACCGATGATACCCAACTTATAAAAAATATTGTTTGAGCAGAAGCATTTAAATAAGTGCGAATGTCTGTTCTCCGATGGTAATATGCACTTTAGTAATTGCCATTTCATAGAAATTTTTTTTAGTATACTTAATATCTTTATAGATTTGAACACAATGTTAATGTAAGTATGAACAAATACATGCAAACTTATTCAAAATTATAAGTGTAAACGTCTTTAGATTCATTATTTTTATGCATATTGTGGATATTCTCTTACTTTTTATTCGAGATTGCTTAACAAAATTTAACAGACTAAGTTTTGTTTTAGATCAAATCCCAATCGGAAGTTTTTATTCATTCAACAAAAACTGGAATCAGGTCCTCTTCAAAATCGAGAAGACTTACATAAGATTCAATACATTTGTAGAATTTGTTATTCGAAATTTAATTTCAAGAAAAATTATTTAAGGCGCGTAAGGGAGCATGCAGCCATTAAAACCTTTCTTTGTCACAAATGCCGAATATTATTCAAAAGACATCACCTTATTCGTCACTTACTTTTACATGAAAAAAATACAAATATGTACTTATTGTAGCAAAAGATTTTATAGAGCTGACAATTGAAGAAGACATACAAAATTACATAACTAAAATTGTGCTGTCATCATGTTATTACTACATTTATATTGATGCATTTAATTTTTTTAGAAAAATTATCAAGTAGTATGCTCATATAGATCCATAGAAAAGTAATATATATGAAACATAATCAAAAAATGTACATACATGTTTTCATATTGGATAAATATGAGAAAGGTTATTTTTTTTTTAAAAAGATATTTTAAATGCAAGCAAAAGTTTTATAATGCAAATTATAAGAGTGGAATAGGCCTACTGGGGATACCACTTTATTTGTTAATAAACGTTTATAACAAAAATTAAATAAATTTGATACTTAAAAACATTTAACTCTAATAATAAGTCTAATAAACATTGAAGAGAAACAAATAATAAATGTGAAAATATAAATGTGAAAAGATTTATATAAAGAGTAATAAATGTTAGTAATGATATTTAAGAAAAACACATTGTTGATGTTTATTAACAAAATAGTAAAAAAAACGCACCAACAGCATACTTCACTAAATTTATATTATGTTCATGGCATTACCCCTTGGGTGGTGTGGAAATCTGTCAGTACTTTCTAAATTGCATATTTAGTAAATTTGATAGATACTAATTAATCATAGCATATTATATCTAAATGGGGTATTGGCGAGCGAAGCGAAAAAGGGTAAAATATATGTTATGGGCCGCCCAAATAAGGGGAAGTTATAATAAAGGCAAGCCAAAATGAGAGGAAGGCCGAATGAGGGGGACCCAAAATGAGGGGGAGCTAATAACCCAAAATGAAGGGAAGCCAGAAACAGTAAAATTATGTAAAAATCGTTCATTATTAACCCAATAACGAAAGTTGGGTTAAAAATATAGTGAAAAAAGGCATAATTTTAACCCAATAACCTAAATTTAGAGGGTGCTAATTTCTGAAACAGCGGCGGCGGCGAAGATTTTTTATTATTATACAGAGATACCTCTAGCTTTATCGTGCTAAAACCTTAATTACCCCCGCTGGCCCATTGTGGCACGCGGGCTATGTTTTGTGAATTTGTTTTCTGTCCGTAGGATTCCAAGTGAACGAATGGTTCTTTTGGGCTCAAATTCAAGGAGGATACTTTGTACACCTGTGGTTTTGGTATGGATGCAGGGATTTTGATCATCGCCAAACCATTTTTTAACATTTAAATCAAAATCCCTTTGTTTTTTATCTCTTCTTTAATCTTTCCTTATTTTTTCTTCCGATTTTATTTGCTTTTCTGTTGTATTAGTAACCTCCAAATTTCCACGTGTGCTGCTTTCTCGTTTCTTGTCCCATGTTCACCCTTCCTCATGCCCATTTTCTTTATTTTTCCTTTTTCAAATTATTTTGCTGAGGTTTCCTGTATCTGTATCTTTCTGTATCCTTCGCAAACTTCTAGTCATTTCGTCTCTGATATTTTTGTTTCCTCGCATTCTTTCACCACGTGTTTCAGCGTTTCCTTTTATTTTCCACACATCCTGCATTTCCTCTCTTCTTCTGTCCTCCAATATTTATTGCCCCTTATCTCACTTCGTAGCCTGAACCTCGCAGTAATTCCTAGTGATCCTCTTCTGTAGTCTCCTCTATCAGTCAGGTACTCCGGGATTTCTCCTTGGTCTTGTAGAATTTCTTTAATCTCCCTTGCATATTTTGAGTCTCTCATCTCCTCTCTCCACTTTTGCCACGGCGTGCCTTTGTTTATTCTTTCAATCTCTTCTTCTATCCCTACTCCTTCTTCTACTCTCCTGATGTATTACAACATTGAAATTCCGCATTTCTCCTAGCAACTTCTAGCTTTCCTTCATACTTAATCACTCTTTTCCTAGCCCTCGTTTCCAGCTTGAACCGTTTTGTTTTTCAATGGATTACATGCGCCGGTGTTGTCCTCTCCAACTTCAGTACCCATTTCACGTATCTCCTTTGTACCTTTTCCAGTTCTTCTTGGATTTTCCAGGCCCATATCTTCGCTCCATATTCCATTACGCTTTGAACCAGTACTTCAAAAAGTCTCATTCTCAACTTCCAATTTTCTCTGAATGTTGATTCTCCTATTCCTCATACCGTGCTTATCAGCGAGTTTGTCTTCTCCTTAATTTTTTTTATCTGCTCCTCTTCCTTCCCATTTTCCTTCATCATGTATCCTCTCTTTCAGTTTTCTTATTATACTCTTCACGTCTTCTTTTTCAATCGCATCTTCTTCTCTCTCCTCATTCGTGTGTACCTCGTCTGTCTCCTCTGTCCTCCTTTCTCCGTGTTCTTCTCTCTCCCCTAGTTGTCCTTTAAAGTACTCTATCTATTTTTTTCCTCTATACCTCCATCTACTTTCACCCTTTTCCCTTTCCGCCTTCGTTTAACTAGGTTCCAGAACTTCTTGCTTGTCCGATCCTCTTTCGCTTCTTTCACCTCCTTCTCTTATCCTGCCTCTTTCTTCCTCCTGCACAATTGCCTCAATTCTCTTTTGACCTGTCGATATCTTTCGCTACTCACGTTTCCTCTCTTTAACTTTCCTTTTTCCTTCCTCATTTCCGCCTTCTTTTGCTTACATTCCTCATCCAACTAGCCCTCCTCCTCTCTCCTCTTTTTTATCCCTTTTCTGGTTTGCAGCGCGTTTTTGACTTTAATTTTTAGGTTCCTCCCTCCATGTCTTCGCGGTCCCCCCTCTATCTAGCCATTTCCTGTATTCTTTTTTCACTCTCTCCGATCAGGATGTTCTACACATTTCTTCTCCTTTCTCTTCTGTCTCTCTCTGTATCAATCTCTATCTCTAGCGCCCCGTGGTCTGATTCTATTTTATCTCGTATTTTCATGGATTTTATCTTTCTTCTGCCTTCCTCATTGGTTATTCCGTAAACTATTTCCGAGCATCCCATTCCTCCTATGTATGTTAGTTCCCCTTCTTCATCTCCCTCTATATTTCCGTTGAGGATGCACACCCTTATTTCCTTTATCCTGCCCAGAAGTTCCTTCCCTTCCTTGTTTGTTTTCCTATCTTTCGAAACTCTTCTCTTCTCATTCCCTTCTTCATCGACACCCCCGCCCCCCTCTATACCTGTTCTCGCGTTCATATCTCCAAACCATAAAACTTTCTCCCCTCCCGCCCTTTTAACTAATTCTTCCACCTCTTCATAGTTGTTTTTATCTTCCTTCCCTCATATATGACGAGCCTATCCACCATTTTTTCCTTTAATCTGAATCTTCCCCCCTATGAATTCTCCCGACCTGTTTCTCAACCATTCTACTTTATCTCTCTTATATTTTAGCCCGACTGCCATTAACACTCTCCTCCCTTTAGTCTTCCTCCACTTCCTCCCTTTTTGGCCTCTCTTACCTCTACATCGTATCCTTGCAGCCTTTTCTTTAATTTGACTTTTTCGTCACTCTCCGACCACGTCTGTTGAAGGCAGATGACGTCAAATCCCTTTATGTAGTTCCATCCCTCTTCCTCTAACCCTTTTAGTCCTGCCACGTTCCAGCTTACTATCTTCATTCATTCCTTTGTTTTTTCTGATCCCCTCGCTCTCCTCTTTTCTTCTCGTCTTCTCTCAGTCTGCATCTCTCCGAAAAATATTCCCCTTTCTCTCGTTCCATCTGTATTCTTCGTCACCGACCGTCAGTCTATTTCTCCCTACTTTTACGACGTACCCTTTTTGCTTTCTCCAAGAGAAAGCTTTGTGATGGTGAAAAAATCGATATCCAAGATTTTGATAGATTTCGATGTTTTCGAGGTTCCTGAGTCAGAAAAAGTGGATTTTGAAAAATGTATGTCTGTCTGTCTGTATGTATGTATGTATGTATGTATGTATGTATGTATGTATGTATGTA
>QLYP01000570.1:59863-81364 GCA_016647725.1 Nasonia giraulti
GTATGTATGTATGTATGTATGTATGTATGTATGTATGTATGTATGTACGTGTGTGCGTTACCACGATAATTCCTGAACGCATTTATATTTTTCGCTGAAACTTTACAGGCTTATCAAGTATGATCTAATAAAGAATCTTTTTTTTTATTATAACTCCCGAATGCAATTGTACTTTTTTCTGAAACTTTACAGGCTCATCGAGTTTAAGCTTACGAATAACTGATTAAATTTTCAAGCCGTTTGACTAAAGTAAAGTGCGTTTTTTTAAATTTCTCTTCAATATTAAAAATGGCATATTTTGCCCAAAAATGGTTACCACGATAACCCCTGAACGCATTCGCTGAAACTTTACAAGTTCATTAAGTATAACCTAACAAAGCACTAATTAAATTTTGGAACCGATTTACTAAAATGAAGCACGAAAAAAAATACGTTTTAACATTATAAAATAAAAAATCTTTATTATTACGAACGCATCTGTACTTGTTACTCAAAAACGTTCTGCCAAATCACCTTACCACCAAGTTTACATGATGGAGTTTTTGGGTCAGTGGTAGAGCACGCGCCTTGATATCTTGGGGGTCTTGCGTCAAATCACCCTCGTCACTTTACTTTTATGCAATTTTATTTCCAAAAATCCCGATACAATATATACCTTAATGTTATTTGTTAACAAAATAAAAGCTGTTATGTTATTTGTTAACAGAATAGAGCTGGTAAATATAAGGTTTTAAAAAAGGTTTAGGTTTAAAAAATTCCCTTCCCCCTCCTTCAGCTGCACAATGTATTATTTTTTTATATAGTGTACGTAAAAGTCGATTTTACGCATGCTCCACGTGCAATAAATCGCATTTTATGCCCGAGTATCGACAAAAATAAATGTTCGAAAATTTCCTAACTTTTCCTTACTTTTCATGTCCTAGAAAATTCCATGATTTTTCCTTGATTTCCAGAGTTCCTTCAACTCCTGGATACAGCTGATTAAAAAAACGACTGAAGCACCGAATTTTGGTGAAAATGTTCAATACTTTGAGGCGAAGAGTCTTTTATTTGTGTTTTAAAGTTCTAAACTTCAAGAATGAAAATATCTCAGCATCACAATTTTGGAATCTTTCGTCTTTCAATTACTTATAAATAAATATCAATAAAAAGTGAAAGTTTTCGTTTTAATTATTACAAACTTGTATATTATAATTTAGCTGTATAAAAAAGTACAAGTGTAACATTGGTCAAATGTAATTAAGATAAAAATAAGTTCATTCAAAACAATGTAAGGTTAACTATGAAAATGAATGCAATGACGTGAAAGAGTCCATCCATGTATGTATATATATATATCATCGCATCGTGTGTCGATTCACGCATTCTAAAATTTATGAGCATGGCGGTTATGAACAATACTATTATAAGTATGTGCTAAGTTTTGAATATTTTCATTAAGAAGCTTTAAAACGATTCTTTTAATCATCACATCTCTTGGAGAAAGCATACTGTTAATAAAGTTAGCAGCGGTTTTTCCTCTATTCCTTAGCCTTTTTGTTTAATTTTTCTCTGGTCCTACTTTCTTTCCGGGTTGAGTCGTGATCAATAAACACCTCTGTCGCTTTCAGCCTATTCTTCACCTCCATCAGTTTTTCTTTCTCGTCTCTGTCTCTGCACTCTGCTCCTATTCTTCTAGTATTCCCCCCTTTGATTTGCCACACTCTAAGGAAGCTGACGGATCTGGAAGGAGATGTGGAAATTATAAAAGAAAAACTAAAAGAGGAGAGGAGAGAAAGGAAGAAGATAAGCAGAATAATAGGTGCGATAAGGGAAAATGCCAAAAAGGTGGAGGCAAAGCAAAGGAGAGAAAAAGAAATAAAGGGAAAGGTGAAAGAGAAGAAAGTGAAAAGTGAGGTTAAGTTGGTGAGTTCAAGCAAGAGGAAAAGGGTGGAGGAAGGAAAGTGCAAGGTGTGGGAGAGAGGGTTCATCGTACACAGGGAAGATAGATGGAACGAGGAGGAGGATCTGAACGAGTGGCTGGAAAACTTTTTGAGCGGGACGAAATGGGAGATTGAGGACACCTACAACAAGGAGACGACAAAATAATCTTCGCTACAAAAGAAGAGATGGAGGAGATTCGGAGGGAGAGAGAAAGGGTAAACGAAGAAGGAGAGATAAGGATGGAGCAATGGATGAGCTGGGAGGAGGAAAAACAGTAAGGGAGAGAAAGATAGAAGATGCAGCGAGAAGAGGGGAAGTGCATAGAAAAGGCGACATCAGGGTGAGAGTAGACGGAAAGGAGTTCGAGTGAAGAGAGGACGAAAGTAGAATTAAAAAGGCAGAAGCAAAGGAGAGTAGAGACGAGGATGAGAAGAGAGAAGCCAGAAGAAGGAAGATTAAAGAAAGAAGAGAATGAAAGTTTATAAGAAAATAAATAAACACTGTAAATTGCAATCTAGGCGAAGTAAAAGTGTAAAGAGTGTTAAAGCTTAAATAGTTTACTTTTTATAAATACTTAATACTTTATTTCCCATTTTACTTTCATCAATTATTTCTGCACAAATAGAATATTGTAACATTGTATCAACTTTTAATTTTGTCCTGTTTACATATCCATCATTTAAATTTATATTTCTTAGTAATATAACAATTGCTCCTTCCTTTAATTTCAATTTATGTAGTGGAAGGCTATTTGGTGTTAGCAAATTTATAAAATCAAATGGTAAATCAGTTCTTAAATTTTCGTTGATATCATTGAGCGTTAAATCTATACTAATGTATTCTTCAACTTTACCTTCCATTTTTTATAGAATTTCATTATTAATACTTAGTACATCTGTATTTTCGGGAAATAAAGTTACTCTTTCATTAATACTAGCGCGATTCACCTCACCCCTGACGTCGTTCGGTTAAAATATATATTGCAATAGTGATCAAATTCAAGTTTTGTTAAGATCTTTTTTCCTAATGTCAATTCCTAATAGGGTTAAAAGTAAAAATATTAAGTATAAAGATTTGAAACACGAAACTTACGCATTGATTTATGACAAAAGGTAAAATTTTAAAACTAAAAATATTAAAAAACTATTACAGTCAAAAAAATAAATTTTAAATTTCAAACAAAAATACTCTGAACTCTTCTTATTTTATATTTCCTAATATTTCAATTCAACATTTTCGTATTAGAAATTGTTTAATTTTATAATTATAGTTTTTTAAATTTTGCTTTTCATGGTTTGATTTTTCTAAATTTTTGCCGCCAACTTAAATTGATTATTCAATCACCGATTATTATGAAAATGAAGACGATAAAATTTTAGTTAACAAACAGAAAAATATGATGTCTTATTATTATTGCATTATTATCATTATATTCATCATTTTGAAAGAATCATACTAATGAATGTAGATAACATTGTATATTGATCAAATAAAAATAGAAAAAAAAACTTTATTAAAACGAAAATTTGATTAAAACAGTATAATATTTTATAATACCTTATTGATATTAGATCAATAGATAAGGTATTATAATATACACAGATAATAGATCAATAGATAATTGATTTGTTTTTTGATATAGCCCATACTTAATATTAAAATTTAACTATCACATTAACGTTAAAGTGTGTTCAACTGTATACTGCGTTAAATATTTATTTAAATGTACATTTTCAAAAATGAGTTGTATTGATGCTATTTTTCGTATTAGATACAATTAGAATTGTACATAATTTTAAATATATTGATATTCGGTTCATTGCTGGTTATTTTTGGTTACTTTCGGGTCATTTGTATTTTTTCCGATTTTTTCCGATTTACTTCTGGTTTACTTCCGGTCTACTACCAGTCAAATTCCGATTTACCCCAACCCCTTAGGAGGGGTAGTTTTGGGGATGAAGTGAACTTTATAGCTGGAGACTACTAATCAATAATATTGTTGGTGCATAAAATTATTTTTGGTATTTCAACTACTTTATTGATACTTTCTAAGTTAGATGGATATATTCCATCACCGACATTTAAAAGCCACTAGTAACTTCAATTATAATTCACTAAAAATCAAATGCACAATATAATTTTCTTATGAAATACAATTCAAATGAAATATTCGTTTAGCGTTTATAATATTCGTTATTTGTTTAAAATTTAACTTTTATTGAAGAGTAGTTCACATTCATTAATATGCGTCGTAATTATGACGACAAATCATAAATAGAATTTTGTTTTTATGTTGTAATATATCAGTATAATAAAAGAGGTCCGAGATACCAGATAGTGGAAGAATGTTAAAATAATAATAGTTTGTTATTTAGTTTCAATAGTAAAAATAAATATATTCAATAAATAGTCTTTTTAGATAGAATATTGCGTAAATTGCAGATATTCTTGGCAAAGGAAAAATGTATGTATTCGCTTTGATTTTACAATATATTTCTAAGTCAATAGGCTTTACTTCGCGTTATTGGCTCTAGATCACGATTATCTAAGTATACAAAAGATTTGAAATTATTCTAAGTTTTTCTATCTATTATAAGCTTTAGTTGCATTATCAGGTTTGACACGATAAATTTATAAGTCTTTTGAGATATCGAAATATCACATCCATACATGCACACGTACATTCACACCTATATACATCAATCATTCATACACATATATTCTAAAGCGCATGCCGCGCCATTGCTCGCTCGCTACTTCTTCTCTTCTATCTTATCGCGCCGCTGCGCTCGCCGCTGCGCTCGCCGCTCGCTGTATATAGTTATACGCGCGTATTACGCGCTCTCCTAGCTTTCTCGCTGCTGCTCCTGTGAGCTCAGCTGTCAGCTGTAGCGCAAAGCGTTCAAATAGAGAGTGGGGGAGCGCAATATACTCGAGATACTCGCGTACAATCTAAAATATCTTTTATTTATTCATCCAGAGTAATAAATACATGTTATAGTTAACTCCAAGATATACTTGGTATATCTGGGTTAACTGAAATCGTATAGAGGTAGACAGGTACCTGTACATAGGTCTGGTATATACTTAATAAAAAGATCTTACAAAACTAACTTACAGACTAAAACACTAACAAAATGAAAATCTTACTAAGATTTTGGCGGTTTAATAAGTTTGTTTCTAGTTATACTATTTGATGTCATATGCTGATTCTTAAGTTCATTATAGTGATAGATAACACATTCATAAGCGAAAATTTGTTTAAGGTTTAATGGATTATCCTGATCAAATTCATTTTTGTTTATAATTTTTAATATTCTATTCTGAGATCTTTGTAGTAATATAAATCGTTCAATAAATTCTAGTTTTTAATATTTTTTATAATTTTTTACGGAGCTTGTACGGGGTGTTAAAAATTAAGAATTCATTTTTATTATAATGTATTACAATCGTTTGTGTATACAAAATATTATAATTAATAGAATATGATGAAATTAAAATTATCAAACTTTATTAAAACATTCCCAATCCATGCTACAATGAACCCCAAAGACACATATGTAACTTCTATTATTTTTATAAAAGAACAAACTTCGAATATAATACTTTTATAATAGTAAAAATAAAATAAAAGTCATTTAACTAATTTTACAAATAAATACAAATTTTAATAATTTTTTTTGTATTTACATATATTAAAAAGTTTAGGATTGTAATATAACGAGCATTAGAGTCCTTGATTATTCTATATTAAAAAAAGATATAAACTGACCTATTTTTTAATTTTGTTCGAAAATTAGACAGTTATGCAGAGAGAGAGAGAGAGAGAGAGAGAGAGGTGAGCAGTTGTCGCTCGAATTCGAATGTATTAGCCTGCTCGTACGGCACCGAAAAGGGCGTTGTCATGGCAACGCGCTCTCTCTCTCTCTCTCTCTCTCTCTCTCTCTCTCTCGCTGTCTACTCCATACCGGCCCCGAGCTCGAACGCACGTGTGCGACTCTCGCTATAGTAGCCCGTAGCCTCCCTCTCCTTTTACACTATAGTAGCTCCGTGCTCTGACGCGGCTCTCTTTCTCTCTCTCTCTCTCTCTCTCTCTCTCTCTCTCTCTCTCTCTCTCCCTCTCTCTCTCTCTCTCTCTCTCTCTCTCTCTCTCTCTCTCTCTCTCTCTCTCTCTCTCTCTCTCTCTCTCGTACGGGCATTCGCACTAGCAGCTGTGCGCAGTTCAACGGCCGGCGCTCGCTCACGACAGCTGGCGCAAGCTGTCGTGCGTCGTTACGCCGCGGGGGCCGCACCACACAGCGTATTTCTTCGCGCATTGACGTCTCGACGGCCATATTGATTAGTGTCCATGTTTATGCGGACTTTCGGCAGCACTTAAGCATTGTTTTTAATTTTCTGAATCGCTCTCTACTCGTAGTTCGATCGCTGCTGGAATTTCGGAAGTTTTTATTACTCGTATTTGATCTAGTTGGCACTCTGCAACAATGACTGATGCGGCTGCAGAATTAGTTAAGCAGAAGCGCATAAGCGGGTTCTTGCTGAATTTCAAACGTAATACGGCAAGATTAGCGGCATCTGCTCGAACGCTGCCGCACATGCGCACGCGATTGAGTTTGTTAGAGTCGTATTGGTCCGAGTACACTCAAAGAGATCTGGTCTTGCAAGCGAATAGGGCGACTTTCAAAGGCGAGGCGTATTTCGAGAACGACTAGTATCTCGAGGTTGAGTCAAGTTATGTGGAGAGTAAAGCGGATGTGCTTCAGTCAATTGAAGATTTAGAAATCGCCGCGAGGCCACCGTTAAACGCTGCAGGCGCGCAAAATAGTCAGGTCCTACCCGCACCACCTGTTCCGGGTTCGTCGGAGTTCGCGAACATGCCAAAATGTCATATCCTGAAATTTTCCGGAAAAGCCGAGGAATGGGAGACCTTCAAGGAGCAATTTTATTCGATGGTGAAAAACAAGGCCAACTTACCGGATGCCATGGTGCTAGTTTTGACTTGGCTTGGCAAAAGTTGATGCGCAGGTACGATAACCCTACGAGACGCATGCATACGTACATGGAATTGCTGATCGATATGAAACCGGTTAAGCGGACATCATCGGGAGAGTTGATCGAGTTACTGGATAAGGCGGAAGCCGCGCTTAAAACTTTCAAGGATGTAGGTTGCCCGTGCGAACACTGGGACAGTTGGCTTATCCATATGGTCCAGCGCAAGTTGGATAATGAGACGCGAGAAGGGTGTCGTATTTCGCAAGAGTCGGTGGGTTTTTCGACATTTTCAGCTCTCGCAAATTTTCTCGAGACGCGTGCGTCCTCGCTTGATCAGGATGCAGATGGTGGTGCGGAGTCGCCTACCAAACAATCTAGTCAGAAGGGAAATGGTTCGAATCGTTCGTCTCGGCGTGAGTCAGTCTCAGCCAACGCAACTAGCACGTCGTCTGGTAAAGGCAATCGCAATGCCTCTGTACAATATAGCTTATGTAAGGGTCCTCATCAGCTTCAAGCGTGTCCTAGGTTCAATGGTATGTCGGCTTCCGCTCATTTTGAATATAGTAAAAAGGAGAGAATGTGTCTCAATTGTTTGAGATCTGGACATTTTTTGGCTGATTGCATCTCTCAGAATCGTTGCGCCATTTGTAAAGGCAGACACCACACGAAGATTCACTCGGATCGACGACAAGGAGGAGAGGCTGCGGATTCTTCAAATTCGACAGGTCAGAAGGGTTCTTCTAGCGCGCCTGGCAAGTGAAGTATGCTGGAGGTATCAGCAAGTACAACAGTGGTGGGTAGGACCCGGTTGATGGCCACAGCCAAGATCTTACTTCAATCCGTAGATGGTAATTCGATGTACGATAGATGCATGATTGATCCGTGTGCAGAGGTCTCTTTTGTCATGCACAGAGTTGTGCAATGTCTGTCCCCAAAGATTAAGCCTGTTTCTGTGTCTGTGGTTGGTGTCGGTGCAGGTCCTTCTGCGGTCAAAGGGTGAAGTTTGTCTTCAATTAAAGTCCAGGTTGAACTCAGAATTTTGTTTGGAGTTTTCGGCGTTGGTGTTGAGAGAGCTAACGAGATTTTTGCCGCGAGAGGAGGTCGAAGTGTCCAATTGGGATCACATCAGGGGCTTGCAGCTTGCTGATCCAGATTTTGCTCGCTCAAAGCGTATAGACTACGTGCTTAGCGCAGAGATGTACGCTGCTATCATTCGGCCAGGGCTCAGAGTTGGTGCAGCTGATACTCCTGTTGCTCAGGAGACCGTTTTTGGATGGATTTTGACGGGTAGAGCGTCTTCTAGTGCTGAGTCTGATGGAGCTCAGATTGCTCAGGCCTGTCATGTGGAAGTAGAGCCTTTGGTTTCGTCATTGTTAGAGAGGTTTTGGGAGAAGGAGGAGATTTCCAATTCAAAAGTTTTGTCCAAGGAGGATCAGTATTGCGAAGATTATTTCGCGGATACTTTTTACCGAGATTCTAAGGTCAGATTTGTAGTTCGCTTAACATCCTCTAAGAGGTTGTCAGAGGTTTCATTTGCACACACGAGGCAGATTGCGGTGGAATGTTTGCTCCGCTCAGAGAAGCGTCGAGCGCAGGATTCGAGAGTAGATGGTGCCTATAGGAAGTTCATAGAGGAGTATTTAAATTTAGGTCACATGGAGCTTGTAAATAGTTCGCATCGAAGGGATAACACGTTCTATTTTACGCATCACCCAGTATACTCGGCTGAGGTGGGGCCGGAAGGCAAATTTCGGGTGGTTTTTAATGGTTCCTTTGGAAAAATATCGCTGAACAACGTTCTCTTAACTGGTCGCAAATTGCAGTCGGATGTAACGATTATTATTTCGATGTGGAGATTCTCGGAGGTTGTGTTCACGGCTGATATCGTCAAGGACTTTAGGAAAATTCTCATTCACCTGGATGATGTTGACTGGCAAAAAATAGTGTGGCGTTCTGACGTTTCGAAGCCTATCGAAGATTATAGGTTGTTGACGGTTACGTATGGTACGCGCTCTGCTCCATACCTCTCAATTCGAACTCTTCTTCAGCTGGCGAGTGAGGGAAGTGTAGAGTTTCCCTTAGCTGCGCAGGTGCTCAGACACAATATGTATGTAGATGATGCATTTGTAGGCGCTGACAGTGAGTCTGAGGCCATTGAGATTCGAAATCAACTGATCAAGCTTCTGTTATCAGCAGGTATGGAGTTGGGTAAATGGGCATCAAACAGTTCGGCTATCGTGGAGGATATCCAGGCGGCAAAGCAGAAAGAGTTCGCTATCGAATGGGATGAGGCAGTTTCTGCTTTGGGCCTAAAATGGACACCATCGAGCGATTCGTTTCGTTTTGAGGTTAAGATTCCAGTTTCTCCAAAGGTTGTGTGTCTAAGAGAGCGATTCTGTCGGAGATTTCGAGGTTGTTTGATCCACTTGGTTGGCTGTCACCTGTATTAATCAGGGCCAAACTCATGCTCCAGGATTTGTGGATTAATGGTGTCGACTGGGAATGACCTCTCACAGGAGAACTTCTAGAGCACACATTGAGATCTGATCTTCCTGAACTGGCTCAGTTGCGCATTCCCCGTTGGTTTGGCTCTTCATCGCAAACATCGTGGAAGTTGCATGGGTTTTCTGACGCATCTCAGAGAGCTTTCGTCGCTGCTGCGTATATGGTAATACCAGGGCAGAGATCGGCTTTGATTATGTCTAAGACGAAAGTAGCTTCTATTAAGACGGAGAGTTTGCCTCGATTGGAGTTGTGTGGCTCGGTGCTGTTGGTTAGATTGTTGAAGCACCTATTAGATGGAATTTTATTGAAGCCTGTTTCTGAGCATTGCTGGACAGATTCCAAGGTAGTTTTAGATTGGTTGAAGGGCCACCCATCGAGATGGTAGACATTCATGGCAAACAGAGTCAGTGAGGTGATCACCACTCTGCCTGGGGTGCAATGGCGTCATGTTAAGTCGGAAGACAATCCAGCCGATTGCGCAACTCGAGGTTTTTCGTCGGAGCAGCTTTAGCAGTCTTCCTTGTGGTGGGAAGGACCTGAATGGCTCAGGAATGATTGGAGGAAGGTATCTGAATTACAGCGGTACATCCAGGGAAAGATGATCTAGTTCGAGTTGTTACCATCCGTACTGCCAATTCTGAGTTCCAGCGACCTGTTGTGAAGGTCATCTTTCTGCCCTCAGACGAGAGTGCGCAGAAGGCAGTCTCCAGCCTTCAACCATAGTCCAGTCAAGACTGAAGAGTTTTCCAGTTGTCATCAATCGAAGAGATTTTACACACAACACCTACAGTGTAAACTCATTTAACTTGTGAATAGATAGCATCCTAGTCGACTGTCTTAAATGTAGATTCATTAGAGTCAAGTTTTTAGTATTAGCTTTGCTAGAAATTTTGCATTAGATTATTCAAGTATATAGGCGAATTTAACATCAAATTTATTGTAAAGTTGTTAAACTTAAATTGTTGTAAACTAGTTTGTTGATCGAATTGTCGATATAAGGATTGATTCCAAAGAAAATTTAGTGAGAACATTCGATCGGTAGTGTCATGATAGGGACTAGCTTCCCTCGAAATAGGCTTTCCTATCTTTAAATAATGTTAGTTGTTGATTACCGGTCTCTTTGTTGCTTCGAGGCAGCAAGAGGGGCCGTATGTTCGAAAATTAGACGGTTATGCAGAGAGAGAGAGAGCGAGAAGGTTCGACAGGCGAGCTGATGTCGCTCGAATTCGAATGTATTAGCCTGCTCGCACGGCACCGAAAAGAGCGTTGCCATGGCAACGCGCGCCCGCTCGCTCCTACTCTCTCTCTCTCTCTCTCTCTCTCTCTCTCTCTCTCTCTCTTTCTCTCTCTCTCTCTCTCCGCCTGTTGCGCGAGCAGCCTTCTGCCGCTCTCGCTGATTGTATAGTCAGTACGTATTGCCGAATCACTGTGAACGCACGTACTCGCCTCACAGTGTCGTCCGTAACAATATCGTTGTTCACGCGTCGGTACTTTAATACAGTAGATTTAATTACTTTTCCTAAGATTTAACACTTGTAAATACACTCTATTTTCAATAAAGGTCAAATCCTTTTTTTACGGTTATTAGTTCAAATTAACTGTCGAGAGTGTTATTTATTGCCAAATAGTCCATCGAGATCCACAAGTCTCTAATATTAATTCGAGAGACTATAAACAAATTTTATAATAACTTTTGATTATCACATTTACTTATATTTCTTGTGTGTTTTCATATATATCCTATACATGTTAATATTTAGTTCGTTCTTTGTAATTACGTTATAACTTAAAAATATCAATTTTATTTTACGAGCGAGTTTTTTGCCTATTTAAGTATTAAAGTATATAATTTAAGTATATAATTAAAAATATAATGGCTTAGGAATTGCCATATTGCATTATTGTAAAATTTATAAATTCACCATCGCGTACATTTGTTTAAATAAAAACATGAATTAGTGTAATATTACATTAATAAAATAGAAATTATATATTGGTTGACCACCCTGGTAGAATCGGTAACCCATTTAATGGCCAGTTCTTGGGTTGGAATCTAAGAACTGGGCAGTTTTCTTTGCCATTTCTTAGGCAGAATGTAACGCTTTTTTCACATTGTTACTGGCCAGTTTTGTATCCATTATTCCTACACAATTACTAAGCATTAATTTTCCAAGAGAATTGGGTGGATAAAAAGATCAAGCTATGCTCAGTCCAATAAAAATAGCCAAGAAATAACAAAAACAAAGATATTATATCAAGACTTGCGGAAACGCATGATCATTGATAATTAATTAATTCTAGATTACAAATTTTGAATTTGACTGAATGACAGCATGAATCTAAAGTTAAGTGAGAGTTTGAGCAAATATAGTATGAATTCCATCGAAGATATTAGAAATCTTGATTTTATAATTGATTTTAATATATAAGAGCAATAAATGTTTAGAAATGGATAACTGTTTAAGAAAATATTTAATTATTTTATTTAGAAAATCTTACAATGAGATACAATAAATAAATTCAAATAATATTGCATGCAAATATTTAAAACATTGTGAAACGTAAGTACATAGTAAGTATTTTTCTTTACAATCCTACATTCAATCTAGAAAGATAATCCTCGTAAAATTCGTCATCAAACTCTACCTCATCCTCTTCTATATGTGCAAATTCAAATTGCATTGGAGTAAATGTTGCATTTGTATCATTTAAATATTCCTATGCAGTAGGCTCTATGGCAACTACTTCTACTGATGCAGTCGATGCTGCAGTATTGTTGGAAATTCTAGATTTTTGTGCAGGACTCGTTGACTTAGTTGCATTTTCAGGTGAAGATTTTCTTGGCACGCACCATTAGCTTACATTCGACAGGACAGCACTTAAGGCACTTGTAATATCCTTATCTGGGGTCTCCAAATTAGCCATCAATCTGTGTTCAATTATAACCACAGAAATCATAAAAATTATTAAAATGCATTGTACGATGGATATAGAAATACTCAATGAATAAAATAATATTTGAAAAATATACAGCAATTACCTGTTATGCAATGAAGAAAAGGTGTATCTCGTATTGGAACTTTATCTTCTAATTTCCTAACAGCTACGCATTGAGTAGCTACATCTTTGGTTAGAAACATCTTTACATGCTGACAATTGATTTGAAATGACCATTTGGGAATCCAATCCAGACTGCAGTACAATTGCCTAAAAACAATAAATAAAATTCAATTTATAAATTACAGAAAATCTTATCATCCAAATAAATATAACATATGATACAGTACCACTGATTCTTTAAGATCACTTTTCTCCGACAAATGAAAATTGAATATTTGAAATTCTACCATAGTTTTAAATGGTATATGATAATTGTACTTTTTACACAGTTGCGGAATTGTGGCAATAAAATCCATAGTTTGACTTCTGATTTTCTTTGTAACTTTGACTGCTGCTTTAATCTTGCTGATATCCAGTTTCATGTTTTTAACATCGCTGCTCAAACTTGAGATATCTGTTGATATCTTGGTCATACAATCTGCAATACATAGATATGAATGTTTATATTTTCTTTTAAACAATAATAATAAGAAATGATTTAATAACCTAATACAGCATTTAATAATGTCTTGTTAGCACCATGCTCAGATGTATTTGTCAAATCTTCAAGTGCTTTAGTCACCAAGTTTGGTCTTTGGCTTGATTTTTTGATAGAGAGATCCCATTACTTTTTCCATTGCCTGAAATGTTGTTACGGAGAGTCGAAGTACCAGGTACACTGTTCTGTACAACATTTGAATCATTGGATTCAGATGATCCTTTTGTACCTATTTAACAAAGATATCATGAAAACAGCAGAAATATAGTTATACAAGTATTAATATTCAACATGTAAACATACAAACTAACCTTTTTTTCTTAATGAATCATTGAATGATTTAGCGCCAGACCGGAATTGCTCTTTTCAAATAAGATTAGCAGCTCTCTTTTCTGCCTCTATTATTAAACAGACGTTAAATACAAAGCCAATAGTAATCGACAAATTCAATAATTAATTAAATAGATAAGAACAAGGAACGACAGCGTAAGGTGAATTAAACAAAAATATAATTAAACTCGAATATTGGCAAGTAAAATCAGTTAAGAAAATCAATAATAATAATAGACTCACGTAAGACAATAATGATAAATTAGAACAAAAACATCATAACGTAAAGACACACCGATACGCACGCACACATTGCGGTTCTACAGCAGAGGCAAGAGACCAAACGAAGCACACCGATATGCACGCACACATTACGACTCTACGACAGCAGACTGAGCAGAATACACCGATACTAAAACCAAGCCGCTACAAAATATAACGAATACAGCACAGCACAAGTAGAGAGAAAAGTAAGAATCCTACTGTACATCATGGACCGCGCATACCCGAAAGCGATGCACGTGCAATGAAGGGGAAACCCACGGAGAGCGCAGCGCTATCGGCGATACATAAGTCCCGCGCTCTAGAAGCTCGAGGAGCCGCCAAAGAGCTTCTATGAGCCTGCAGATAAGGAAGGTAAATCAGAGGCAAGTTTGACAGGAGAAGAGCACAAGGGGACTCGATGTACAAGAGGAAAGGATTTTTACTCTGGTTTTCTGATTGCAAGTAGTATATGGGCTGGTATGGAGAGACTGGGCGTGGCCTAGGTGACGTCACCAGTCCCGTGGCTGGCGCCAGTTGTTTATGTAAACAGAAGCCCATGTTTATATCAACAGTAGCTGATAAGGTTAATAAACATGATTTACGACCGCTACTGTATAAATAATTATAAATAATTTTTAAACAAAAGCTATATCACGCATACGATGCCAGCCCTCCCCCTTTTACCCAAGCAGACCCGAGCGCGACTCTCTCTCTCTCTCTCTCTCTTTCGCTGTCTACTCCATACCGGCCCCGAGCTCGAACGCACGTGCGCGACTCTCGCTATACCAGTCCGTAGCCCCCTCTCCTTTTACACTAAGTACCCCCTGAGGTCTGGCGCTGTGGCTCCCGCCGCTGCTGTACCGGACCCGCTTCTCTCTCTCTCTCTCTCTCTCCTCTCTCTACGCCATACTCGTGCGCGTCCGCCGTCTACCTGTCGTATACCTGCTGTTTGGCCCTTGCGCCGGCTCTGATCCTTTCTGGGAGGTAATAATATGTAACCTGTATGATTTCCTACTACACGGTGCCGCAAAGCCTACTCTAAATTTCGGCTTTGGGGTTTATTGATGGGATTTGTACACATTAAAATAGAGAAATTTTTGTTTGATATACTCTTATATTTATTTAATAAAACAGTAAAAATTGAATACATGATATATTTATCCGCGCGTGTGTATGCGTGCGTGTATGTGTGTGTGCATGTGTGCGTAGAACAATAAAGCATATTTACAGCTTAGAAACTAACGATAGGAGATGAATAAAAAGAGTTATATCGGAAACATAACGTCGTACACATCTTTTGCGATTCTGGCTAAGCCAAACGCATAGATTTCTGTTAAAACTACATCTAAAACGTCGACGCTTACAGTGGCGAAATTCAAGTTTATCTTAACAATTTCGTCGATTTTATATTTATGAAGGGCGTAATATTGTTAGAACGAGTATACATTTTTCAGAATTTCACGACATACTTCAGCCTCTTCTCTTTTCAAAGCGTCTTTTATATAATCTAAAATTGAGTCCACGCCGCGATTAACTAATCCCGAAAGCTCCTCGAGCTGTTTAAAACGCAAATCGATGCACTCTTTTACCTGTTTTAAGCCAGCGAACGTTTGTTGATGCATAATTACACTAGGCGGACTCTCGTACTTTTTCTGCTTCTTGCACGCCGGCTGTGCTGTTGTGTTTCCTCCTCATGGCCGCCGACACTGCTGACCGTTGTGGGTTGTCATTTCTGCTGTAGGTGCTGATGTTGCTGTTGGCCTCTCGTCGATGCCGATCGCCCTTGCTCCCAAGCTGTTTGTGAATGTGACATCGTGATTTGGAAGGAGGATCTTGCTAGGATTTCCAAAATCCTGGTAGAACGTGAAGGAGTGATTCAGATATGCATCCACAGCATCCATCTGATCTTTGATCACTTCCCAGCTGTGTGTGTCGAGTGTCACATACTTGGCTGGCGATCCATTGGCACAAATTTTTAACACTGCTCTGTAGTAACCACCGTAATACTCCAGGCCTATGGTTGCACGCTTGCAGTTTGATTTGTTGAGCGCGTACGTCGTCGAGTACAACAAGTTGCAGGTGATCGACTTATTTTTCCAAGACTCGGCACTTGGTGCTGCTGCTGCCGCTGCTGCTGCTGCTGAATCCATTGCAAAGATTTTTTACGCACGATGTCTACTTGACGAGAGTGTTCTTACGACTGATGGCTGGCGACTGTGCCACGACACCTTTATGAAGCATGGGACGTCAAAGAGCGAGCGTCAACGAGTCGCAGATCTTTCTAGAAACGGCCGATACAGTATTTACATTCCATAGTGAAACGAGACGCGTTTGATATGGATAGAAGTTGTTTTGTTTAATCCAACCGTCACAACTAGTACGTTTGTATAAACTCCTCAGATAATAAACATCCGGTCTTGGCTGTGCAGATCTGATTACAGTAACCCCGTCCTGTAGAACTCGTGCGTGGGAATGCGTGGACTCGATGATGGCGATGACGCATTGTTTTATTTTGCATTCTTTTCATGAGCCTTCGATAAAACTTAACGGCTAATGCGTCATTCTTGACAAAGTCTGATGAAAAAAACGTAGATATTTTCGCAGAGAAATGCCACTACACATATGATACAGAAACATAATGCAGTGCTCGCCACATACTTTAGAGTCGACGCTCTGCACTTGTTTTTTATTCCAATCGAATCGCGTGCAGCTTTTTCCAAGTCAATCAAGATGATGCTTTGATACGGGTGCAACTCCGTAGCTGTCAAAGTAAATTCCATATCCATTTTTATCTATAAAGATGGCAACCCAGTATGATCCTGGCTGATCGGACGTGTTGAGATTCGTTACAATAGCTGTCGGTGTGGATAGCAATTTGGGAACGTGATTAGCAGCGTAAACTCCTGCTGAATCGGCTTTTAATCCTCTAATAGCTGAGATTATTTGACGCGTATTCATGTTGATGGTGCATCTACGTACTCTTCTTCTACCGCACCGTCTTTTTTCTCGTTAGCTTCTTTTTTAATTCCGTCCACAACGTCGCTAGCACGAAATCTTTCGGGATAGTGATATCTCTCCATCTGCAGCCGATCGTAATCTAATATAGCTTGGTACATTACTTGGCTATTTATGTCGTACGGGTCGCTTCGATGAGGACTGGCAACGATTGAGTGTATCCACCTTCTGATTTGATAGGCTCGACGCAGTGCGCAAACATTTTTCTTGTTCTCAAATTTCTTGATACCATAGCTGGTGCACAGCAAGACGTTAGGGAATTGCACAGATAGTTCGTCAAACGAAGGCGCACTAAAATCTTCTAAATTTATGATTCTCCGAGCCACTACTTTTTCCAAAAACTTGACTTTTGCCTGGCCACGCACGTATATACGGCGCGCGTCTTTCACCAAGTTGCACAGATTACGACGCAGATTCTTGAAGGAGATATCTCCATCGTGCCACTCTAAACCGTGTACATCGAGAGTACAGTAATTATTTGTCTGTTGGATATCCACGGGTAATTCGGTAAAACTGCACGGTGCGCTAATGATCCAATGACCAAATATACGACTCTGGAGCGATAAAACTCCGACTTCTTTGGGAATAAATTTTTTATTTATATCCCGAAGGCCTTGAATATCGATCACGTAGTCCGTCATGATGATGCTGTTGCTGCTCGAGTACGTTAGGTACTGGCTGTTTCGAGAGGGAGACTAACTGCATACTGTCAGCGCGCTCGCCTTATGAAGCGCGAATCAAAATTTTTTTTTTAAGGCGCTGTGATCGAGTGTGCGTACGCATCAAGCGCTAAAATCCGTTACGATTTGGCGGTTAGAGTCGATTTCCAGAACGTTGTCGTACTCTGCGTAAACGATACAGTTGATAGCAGTGAGAAGAGCCGTCTCAAATCTCACTTCTATGCGTATGCTACCCGAGCGCACGAGATTCCAATGTGTGGCACAGTGTGCCGATAAATCAGGAGTAAGATCGAAGGCCGTCAAAAAATTGCCTTTGTAATAGTTGTAGCGATTGATGCCAAAACCTTCGTTGAGAAAATGCACGCCTGTACCCGTGTAAAGTGTTTGAAAAGCGTCAATGTAGAGTTTGTCGATACCCGTGAAACGTGGTTGCAAAGGTTTGCTTGGAATTTGTACGCCATCGACGTAGAGAGAAATATAATTTATAGAGAAGTGTTGAAAATTAAAAGGATTTAACGCGCGGTTTCCGTTGATTGCTTTGTTTTCCACAAAGCCCAAGATTATTCTCTTCGGCAGCTGATCTTGTATAACGTTGTCGATCGAATCGCCCAATATTCCCGAGTGAAGAGTAAACGACTTAACTTCGACTCTCGTTATGGGATATTTAGCCGTGGTTTTCGATAACGCTTGCGCATGAACCAGTAAAACTCCAGGACTGATTTTTACTCTGCGAACTATGAGTGTAGCTTCTTTGATGCTGAGTTTGAATTTTCCATCGGCTGTCGCGTCCATCAGACAAAAAGCATCCTTACTCCTTACTAGACGTATGCGCATTTCTACGCCATTAATCAGCATTTTATCCTGATTAAAGAGGTCGTGATGTAGATGTCCAATCATGTCAAAGTATCGTCGATTCTGTGTAAAATATTTGCGATTTTCCAGCCCTTTGTTCACGGTAATAGGTGTCGTGGCAGTGCTCACCGCATTAGCTGACGAATCGAAACCACCGCTCGTGTCGTCGTACCACAGACTCGCTGTAAGATGTGACTCTTTAGCAGCCGGAGCGTAGTTGAGAAGCGTCTCGATGTACGCTCTGTAAGGATAGGCGTTATTAGGCGGCGAAACAATTTTCTGATTGAAAAAAACGTCAATCTGATTGAACATTGAATGCATGAAATTGTTGATCGGTCCGACTTTCAGGTCTTCGGTCGTTGCGGTAGCCTCGTCAGCGGGTACGATTTTAGCTTGAACATGAAGCATAGTGTGAGCCTGATCAAAGTAATGCTCGCTACCTGCCGGCACGACAAATTCCAATGGTGCGTCGACATCGTCGTTAAGAGACGACAGAGGCTTATAATGCAGAAAGCTGCTGCTTTCAATTGACGTTTGGGTGGCTGGAAGCGTGAAAAGATCCAGCTCGCTGGACATGCATTCCGTCGAGTGAGAATGTAAAAATGCCATTTTTACCCCAAACTAAATACGCCTAGGACCAAAAATATCCGTAACACTTCTCAAACTCTGCTGCTGCTGCTGTGTACTTCTCTTTTTAGGCCTCTTCTTCGTTTTTCTCGTGACTCTCTTCTTCCGTCCTGCCGTATGTTGTCTGCGTTTTTTGCTAGAGCCGATTGTATTCGATGTACGCGTCTTTCTCAACTGACGCCTTCGATGCATTGTGCGTGATTTATAACCAGAGCCTTTCATCATTTCTGCTATCTTTTCACCGGCTTTTCTCTTCAATTTTTGTCCAGACTCTTTAGTACGATATTTGAACGCCTCCTTGAAATTCGAGCCGTTGTTTGCAACGTCGTCCAACACGTTGATGCCTGTGCGCACAGCCTCTTTGCTCACAGCTCTGGCACCGGAAGCGATGTACGGAAGAATTTTGCGAAATAAACCTCCGAGCCACGCACCTACACCTCGTCCGCGCTGATACGTTGAACCGGAATAGACGTGTCTCACTCCTCCACCGCCTACTTGCTCGTCGTAGTAGCGTATGTAGTGACTCATCGTGTCATAGCATTGCTCTCTCTCTCTCTCTCTCTCTCTCTCTCTCTCTCTAGCGATTACGTTTAAAGTGAAGCGTAACCATCAACGTTCCATATTCGAATGGTATTCGCACTCCGTGTTGATCCCTTATATCTATGACAATCGAGTAAAAATTGTGATGTAAAAGCGGAATATAATGAGCAGGTGCAAAATGTCTCACGATATTACTGCCGAATTTGTACTTTGCACTATCCACGGAAACTATACGCAGTAGAGCAGCTTGAGTGTCGCCTACAGTGTGTGGCTCGCATACATCCGTGTACACGTAGAGCTGATCGGGAATAGCTCGGGAAAGCAATGCTGGTCTGTTTCCTAGTACGACTACACTACCCATTGAGGATGTGACAAAGGTGCCATTTTTTCGTTAAACGTTGTCTGATGCTGATCATAGCAGGCGCACTTGCGCTGTAGCATGTAGTAGCCCTTTTGAAAGGGTGCAACTTCGAGACGCAGATGATCGTGAAAGGCAGCTGATTTATTTATTTCGTTGGCTAGTTGCTCGATCTTGTCGTAAATACCGTGTGGAAAAAATGCGTTTCCTGCTTTGCCTTTTCCGACTGTTTAAACGTATAAAAGGCATCCGATTCTTGAATGTGCATGACAGTGCTCGGCATGTGAATTTCGACGAGCGCAACGGACCAATACCCGCTGAGTCTGATCTCGCGCGAGAGCTGCGTTGTAAAGCAGCTGGTGGCGTTTTCGCTGTAGTACGTCATACTGCTGTTGCTAGGCAGAACTAGGTAAAAATCTTTCTGGTCCATTTTTAAATTGTTTGTACTTCAGAGGCTTTGATCCACGAGTTGAATTTGTCCGGATAGCCAGCCCATTTGACGAGTAGCTGCTTCTTCGAGCCACGACCCTTTGTACGAATTACGCGTTCTATTTTGAATTGCTCAGCAGCGTCCGACATGCGTTTCGTGCCAACGTGAGCAAGCTCCTCGAGATAGAAAAAGCCGTCAATCTCCTTGCCGTTCAAATCTTCCAGGATAAACGTTGGTAACTGCTGTCTGTTGGATATGCGCTTAATCTTAAAAACTTCCTCGCTAAAGTTTTTTTCGTATCCCTTCTCGAAAGTATTTTTCGTGCGACTAATGCGTACGTAAGATCCGGGCTTGTATTTATTCATTACACCTGACGCCATCTTTTCGCGATTCTTGTAAGTCGATTGCAGATGAGTTCTTTTTGCTAAATTTTCGCGCGCTTTCGCAGCATTGTAGATGCTCACGTCACAGGGGCGCATCTTTGTACCGCTGTGTTGCGTATGATTGTAAGCCACGATGATTTTCTGCACCACGTGGATGTAACGTTGCGCATTATTGTGAGAAAAGTATCGCCACATTCGTTCGTGTATAGTACCGTTTAGTCTTTCCACCACAGTACGGAATTTGATGTCGCGTTTTTTCAAAAATTCCTGAAACGTCGAGCCTACAAACTCCTTACCCTTGTCGGATTGTAAGAGTATCGGGACGCGACCGTTGCTGCGCTCGAGTATTCGTCCGAAGGCTGCGGTGACGTTGGCTGTAGTTTTATCGTGTAGAGGCTCCAGCCACGCGTGTTTACTCAATACATCCACCACTACATGTAGGTAACAGTATCCGTCGTTGTGCTCTTTGATCGTGGTTAATTGAAGCAAATCGCACTCCCATACGTCGTCAATGTTGCTCACGTTGTAACTTAATCGCGGAAATTTACGCTTAACGGGTCTGTGAAGAGTATAGGCGTCTTGATTACTAAGCCACTCGTATATACGTTCTTTCTCCCGCGTGTCAGCCGCGCTAAATAATTTGCCTTTTCGATTTACACGCACGAGATTGCGCGCACCCGCGTAACCAGCCTCGTGCGAGACATCGTAGTATTGCTGCTCGTAAGACGACGACGACGACGACGCCATGCTTAAAAGTTTGCGAGACGTAGCCACTTGTTCTTTGCTCGATTTCTCGTCAAAGCAGGCGATGCCGGTGATTCGCTGCTGCTGCTACTAGCGTTGTGTATTTACATCAACGCGTCGATGCTCTCTTTACTAGGCAGTCGTCGTTTCGCTTTATTATTCGGCTCTATCAAATTTTTACCAATTTTCACTATTTCCGGGTTTCCAATCAGTTTTATCGGTGTGTCGACTGTCTTGATGAATTTGGCGAAAGGTAAACG
>QLYP01000571.1:0-45654 GCA_016647725.1 Nasonia giraulti
GAATGTGTATTTTTATCTCTGTATGTTCACGGTAAGCAGAATCTTGACGCGTCTCAAAGTCATAAAAAATAAATAAGTTTTTCTTTGGGGATTTACGATTAATCTGTGCGTTAACATCACGTCCAATGGGTTGAATATAACAGAGCTGATTTACATCATGTTTTTCGCGACATAAGTTGCACCAATTGATTCCACACTCGTGCTTTGACTTGTAGATATTAATTCGTTTGCAACACATATTACAAACTTTTACTACATCGCATATTTTTTTATTTTTTTTTTGTATGACCCATCTATTTTGTGACGGTCGAAACATATTTGTCCGTAAAATTCGCGGTTACATTCTACACACTTTATAATATCTATATTAGAATTACACGTTGGCGCACAAAAACACCTGTCACATTTGGCTGTGCATCTATGCTCATCTACGTATCTATAGCTTTTATTACAATGTTCGCAGAAAAAACGATTGCGTGCAGCACCGGTTAAATTTAATATTGTATCGAAATGACGCCTTCGCGCGTCGTACAAAAGATTTATAACGTCAAAAGAATTTGAATTTAACAGAGGTCTTCCATCGTAAAAGGGCGATTCTCCACTTCCAAAAGATAAAATATCGTATATTACAATAGCGATATTTTTTGCGACATAATACCGCTGATACGTCTCTATTTCTCGTATACCGCACCCGTTTGCAGGAATTACGACGTTTGCATTAATAGTAAGGAGATTTGCGCGCTCTTTTTGCATACCACGTCTGCTATCTCTGACAATATTCCAAGTATCAATGGCTTCGTTTGAAAAGAATTTTTTATACATCATATAAGCCTCCCCGACAATTAAAGCTCTTGGCAAGCATAAATTATCGTTATTCCTTATAGATACAACCGATCTCTGAGATAAGCTATCAACACTCATCCTCTTTCTACTTCCACCTCGGCCACCATTAGGTATATTAACAAGTGTTAATGTTAGAATAAAGCTCTCATCTATTTGAAAATCCTCATTACTCTGAGCTAATCCGCTTATTAAATTCCATAAATCATTGTAAAAAAAATTATTTACTAATCGTAAAGATAACCCACCCGGGCCTCGTGCAAAATTTAAACTTCTAACGGAGACGCCAATCATGTCGTTTTCATTACATAATGAAATTATATAAGAATAAATATCGCGAATAACTAACTCCAACCAAACTATCGGATTTATAGATCCATCCTTCGGAGGAGATCTTATTTTTAGCACAATACGTCTACCTTCTATTTTATACTTAGATATATAATGCGAATTTTGTTGGAAAATATCAAAACGATTACCAGGAGGCTGGATATCCTCATCCTCTCTTTCCTCATCGACTCCTTGATAATCCATATTATCGTCTGTTTCGCTTCTCTCCTTATCCTCCTCGCTGATCTCCTCCTCCTCCTCTTCCGCATCCTCATTCTCCTCACTGGGCTGATTATCCTCTTGCTCGTAGTCAGACAAATCATCATTATTGCTGCTTGAATTTTCAATTCTTCTTCTTTGTCCTCTACCAACTTGAATAGAAAAATCACTTTCATCGGCCTCGTAATCCTGCGATTCTACAGAAGTATTGGTGTTCGAAGATGATGTAGATAAAGGAAAAATGGTTGTAGAAGAAGAACAAGATGAATCGTCAGAGTGATTATATTCTGAAAAAATTTATTGAATACAAAATATTGGAATACCCTATTTTACACTTTCTGTTATTTTAAATTGTTCTTCTGGTGGTCCTGAAAAACTCTGTCCCAGACGATTAAACACTTCAGGTAAATTTTCAGTGTCTAACAGTATGGAATTTTTATCTTTACAAGCATTGAAAAACCAACGTATTTCTTGTGCTCTTCGAACATACATGATACGCATGATATCTTGTTTCAAAGCCCTGGGGTACTTTGCAAATCCTTCGAGACCACGTCGAATAACTTAAATAATATTTAAAAATAAGAATTTATTTCAAGAAAAAAATGTATATTTAAATACAGCATAATACTCACGTTCATTAATTTGACGATCTCTTGGATTTCCCTGGTTAAAAAAATGCTCAGTAACCAATCCTCCAGCGCTTCTTCTTGTGTACCGCATTTCTTCGGGTTCTACTGGTCGGGCCAAAAAGTCGAGGATTTGTTGCCGTCTTTTAACACATGGATGCTCCGCATACTCAATAATATTCTCGCTTTCATCAGCTGCTCGTTCCATCAAGCGCTGTAGAATATTATTAGCAGCAGCTGTTGGCTCTATACATGTGGCAAGAAGGTGGTCAACATTAACCATGCGCTGAGAATCCCTATTGACAGGTACATCTTCAGCCTCTTCTGCTCTAGCATCGTGCTCATTCTGCGCTCTCTCTACTGCTTCATCCTCCTCCTCCTCCTCCTCCTCCTCCTCCTCCATAGCCTCATTCACCTGAAGACGCACCGCTGCAGGCGCCGCAGCCACCGCTGCTACTTCTCCCCTTACGGCTTCGCTCTCCTCCGCCCGCAACTCCTCTCCGTGTGCATCGGCAGCGCTCACCCCCACCATTTCAGCCGGTACAAATTGTACATCGGCTACAGCATTCAGCGCTTGCGCTGCATCCTCCTCTACCGTCTCACTTGCCTCTCTTTCTTCCTCCTCCACCTCCTCCTCCTCCTCCTCATCTTCATCCGATGACGTAGGTTCAACATATTCACTTCATGTGTATTCTGTAATATTATCATCATCTTCATCAGAGGTTATGTCGGCTAACAAATTTTCTAACGCTGAAAAGTAAAACAATTTTATGTTACAAATACAGAGCTTACTTTTTATAATATACGTTATATGTATTCGAAGGTAGTGATGCATACAACACATGAATATTAAAATCTCTTTGATGTCGAATAAATTAAAACAAAATATTAACCGATATTTGATTACACATTTTTTTTTTTTTTTTTTTTTAATAAAAAAAGGCAAGAAGTATAGTGAGAAAAACAGTTGTTTAAAAAAAAGTATTCTCACTGTCATAGAATATAGCGGATGTATATTCTTTGATTTTATAATTATACGTTATATTATTGTAATGATAAAGAAATACGCATCGCATACTATGTAATATGACAGATGTAAGAAGCTAATATCCCTAGCGCTGAAGCAGACGACTTGAAAACGCTAGGCGTCATACGTAGCAGTCGACGCGTTCTACGGTAAGAGCAGACGACACTGCGTTACGAATGTGTGTATGTGCGCACGCGCGTGCGCGAGTGAATGAAACAGAGCTTGTAGCAGCAGTAGCAGACGACGCTATCAGCTGTGGCACCATTTACCTCGTTGCCAAGTACAAGTGCTGTTTGATTTTTATTAATGACAACGCGATATAGTGCAGAAAAATTGCAATCAATAAAAATGTACTCACCATTATTCTCCTCAAATGCAGTCATTAACCGCGTCAACACAGGTAAATGCGCAAAATTCTGTTGCATACAAAATTCTGCTGCGCATCGCACAGCTAAGTTGCATTTTTTAAAAATGCGTCTATGAAGCTGTGCAATTTTCCGTGGCCCACAGCATCGTAAAAGACGTGAAAACTCGCGGCATAATTGGCACGCTACCATACGTTTCACGCGTAGACACCAGCTTCTTGTACACCTGCGTCTAACAACACTATTTGCTTGAAGATTGCCCGCGATGCGAAGCACTACACTGCGTAAAGACTCCTCGGCTACGTTATACATGTTTGCGAGCTCTTGATTTAATGCAACTACCCTCATGACTACTGAGCTCCTGAGGTCAACGTAGGGTTTATATAGTATAAAAACGTCTTGCTAGTGGGGGGATGTGTGGACTCGCGCAACAGTATAAAGCACAAAAAATAACATCCTGTGATAAGTTTTGCCTCAGCTTTATCATTCGTGAGTATCAAAATTTCGCCGAATGTCACTTACACAGTCAGAGGATCGCCTGATTAATAGGTATTATATTACCTACGCTCTCACGGGTCCAAGATGCATAATAATCTGAAATAATGATACCGTCGTCGATTCTCGCACGATACAAGGCGGCTGAAAGCAATGCTCTATCACATTTAATAGCATTCGACTTCCTGTGTAAGCGATGAATATAGCGATTCTCATACAAGCAGTATCAAATATACGGCTCCGAGAATCCACGTGTTAATTACATTTGAGATTACTCTGAACCGTTGTTTTGTCACACTGATCCATTTTTTCCGCGCATAGGTATCAAGTGTAAAGACTCTTACCGTCGAGTTGATACTAAAAATATCAAGTTCACGGTTAGAGCAGTCGAGAGTCAAAGATCATGCTCTCTCTCTCTCTCACACACACACACACACACACACAATCGTAAAAAGTATCCCGTGTTCGTCGAGCAGCAAGCAGTATCAAACACGTATAGTTGTTTTGTCACACTGATTCATCTCCGCTGTATAGGTATCGTCTGCTAAGACTCATGGCGACAAGTGGATACTAAAAAATATCAACTTCCTGCGAAGAGCACTTGAGAGTCAAAGGTTATGCTCTCTCGCGCTCGTAAAAAGTATCCCGTCAAGCATTTCGCTGCACAACGCGTCACCCAGCTCGTTCGGGTATCGGGTGTACGAGCACACGTGCGGTATCGAACAATAATCAACACAAGTCTAAATTTTTCTCCTTCGTCCCTCCTTCTCCTCCTAGACCCTACAGATGACTGCTTCGACTACAGTCGTCAGTTCCAGCTTGATCGTAGTTCCACTAGGATGTCGGTGAAAAGTATTGTTTTACACCAGTTGGAGGAGAAGAGCGCTCTATTAAAATCACGGATGGAGCGTACGTCGCGGCTCATACAACAGCACCGCGACACGTATGCTGAGCTGTACAAGGAGCGTGAAGAGATAAAACGCACGCTGCACATCATGCAAGGTTCACCTTCGATCGGCCCCGTCAATTTCTACATCCCTAAGCTTGGGGATGTATGTGAAGTGTGTGCGCGGGTCATGAAACGTATGACCATACGCACACGCTGGACGTACTGGACGGAGTGCAGGGCGCGACGGTGTACGATGTGCAGCAAAAGAGAGCTGTGGTGTTGCAACGTAGAAACAGATAAGACGGAGGAGACGAAGGAGGTAGCCGAGAAGTTAGTGCAGCAGCAGGAGGTTAGTTAGTTAATAAGGTAAATAGCTTATGTTTGTCACAATAGATTAATTATGTGTATCTTTACACAGGTGGTGCATGCCGATGAAGATGCTGCTATGCTAGATGTTGTGAAAAGAGAGGAGCAGCAGGAGGAAGCGGAGATGCAGCAGAAGGAAGCGGAGTTGCAGCAGGAGGAAGCGGAGGGTGATGAAGTCGATACGGAAATTGATATAGGCGAAGAATTTTGTCCGTTCGACTCGCCTGCATCTCCCGACAACATAGCTAACAGGGGAAAGCTTGTCATCGTGAAGATAGAGGCGAGTGCTGAAGAAGAGACAATCGACGTCGTATCGTGAAATTTTGTGTTTATGTGCGTGAGTGTATAGTGAACGCGTAAGTTGTATCATTAATTATATTTACCGTGTATGTGTGTGTGTGCCTAGATTAGTAATTAAAAGTAAGGAGTGTGTGTAAGAGAGAGAGAGAGAGAGCGTGTACGTAAGAGAGAGAGAGAAGTAAAGCTTTTGCGTGAGAGAGAGAGAGAGAGAGAGAGAGAGAGCGTGTGGGTAAGAGAGAGAGATAAGTAAAGCTTGTGCGTGAGAGAGAAGGAGAGAGAAGGAAGAATGTGTGCGTAAGAGAGAGAGAGAAGTAAAGCTTTTGCGTGAGAGAGAGAGAGAGAGAGAGAGAGAGAGCGTGTGTGTAAGAGAGAGAGATAAGTAAAGCTTGTGCGTGAGAGAGAAGGAGAGATGGAGAGAGAGCGTGTGTGTAGGAGAGAGAGAGAGAGAAGGAAAGCTTGTGCGTGAGAGATAGAAGAAGAGAGGAAGAAAGGAGAGAGAGAGAGTGTGTGCGTGAGAGAGAGCGAGAGAGAGTAGGAAAGCTTGTGCGTGAGAGAGAAAGAGATAGGGGAAAAAAGAGAGCGTGTGCGTAAGAAAGAATGTGTGCGTGTGAGTAAGAGAGAGAGAGAGAGAGAGAGAGAGAGAGAAAGAGAGAGAGAGAGAGAGAGAGAGAGAGAGAGCAGTGTAAGAAGCTAGTGTCCCTCGTGCATTAGCAGACGATACGATTGTGTGTATGTGTGTGTGTGTGCTCGCGTAAGTGTACGTATGTGTATGTATGTGTACACATGTGTGATTGGATTTACATTGTTTATAATTCGAATAAATAATTTTTTTATAATAAAATCCATTATATATTGTAAGAAATGATTTTTTTTTTTATTTACTAACTTGGTGTGTGACATAACAAATGACATCATTACTATCGTATCCTCATCTTATCAATATAAACAAATAATTAAGTCAAGGTATTGTTTGTTTACATAAATAATTAATTAAAATTATCTATACATGTAATAAAGATAATGTTAATTACTTGTTTGTATAAACAAACATGATACCGTATCTTATCTTTATTACTTGTTTACATTGATAAGATAAGGATGCGCCAGTGATGACGTCATTTGTTATGTCTCCCCATACCGGCTTACTTACTACTAATGACTTTTATCAAAATATATTTTACATACTCTATTAAAATAAACTATTATCAAATGATCTATTAACTCATCTATTATTTTAAAATTCTTTCATTTTACTAATTCTTTTACTATCCCTTAAATTTGTTAATTATCACTTTCAATATAATTTTTTCTAACTCTGATTGAACAATATCTGATAATTTAATACATTGTTTGACAATTCTTTCAATTTAATTTACTGTGTCTAATATTGGAAAATCATGTACGAACTGATCCAAAATCTTTAATTCATAATAATTAATACTAGAAAAAACGCTTACTTCGTTCGCGATTTACAGATTAATTGTGATGATATTGAATTATTTGACGTGTCATTATTAAATATACTGTTAAATATTAGATGTACACTTGATGGTATTTAATTCTTGTGAAATATTTTTGAAATGCTTTAATCAGATTGCTAGATTGATCAATTTTAACCAATCAAAAGCATAAGAATTAATTACCGTCGAGTATAAATGAATATATTCAATACAGCCAACATTTTATAAAAGTAGTTATAGCTACCAGTACACAGGACCGGCGTTAAAATTATAGAATAAAATAGAAATAAATTTTAAATATTAAAATTTGTTTTTAAACTCTTTGTAATTATTTGATGACAGAATTATATTAACAAAATCTAACAATAAAATAAAATTAGTTATACATTTTTTTTATTTACATTTATAATATAATGTAAATTGTGAGATTATAACAATCATAAAATTGATATTCTGTACTAAAATGTAATAAATAATACGATATTTACTTTTATATTAAATGATAATGATATCTTAAATCCCTAACGAAAATTAATAATGAAAACAAGTGCAAAAAACGTTATAATCTGCAGATGATAGTAGAAAAATGTCGGAATTGAGACACAGATAACAGTAATCTTTTATTGTCTTCAGTTTTATTTAAATTGCTAGATTTTTCAGTTGGATTTATTTTTTTCAGTTGTAAAATTTTACAATTCAGAAAATAAATAAAAAAATGAATACCACAGACAATAACTATTAATAAGTAAAGACAATAGTTTTTTTATAGTTCATAAGAGTTTTCTTTGTTATATAATTGCTGTCTTCTACGTTCATTAGTTTGTTCCCAATCAAAACAGCTATCTTTGGATTTCTACACATTTTTCTCAACTTTTTTAAAAACACGCCTTTAATAACATCAAAAATATTTACTTTTAAAAAAGTAAAAGGTTAGGCGAGTTTAATATGTTCCGCAACGAAATAACAGATAAAAAAGAACTAAGATCAATCAACCAAAGTCAAGTTTATTATATTTAATCATAATCAAGCAACAACATTTTATTTTGGTCAATAAAGGGCTTACTTATCTTAAAGTTAAATTATATACTGATCAATTAGGAACAACTCTCAAGATACTTACTACGTAACTTGCTATACCCTTTTTATTGTACTTATGGTCTTTGTATCACGTTTTAATACATAAAAAGAAAATGTTAGTTTACCAGAAAACAAAATGAAATGGGCATGGCAAGTTACGTAGTAAGTATCTTGAAAGTTGTTTCTAATGAATCATTATGTAACTTGACTTTAAGTTAAGTAAGACGTTGTATAAACAAAACAATTTTTTGCGATATTATTATTAAATATAATAAACTGGACTTTGGTTGATTGATCTCAGTTCTTTTTTAATCTGTTATTTCGTTGCGGAGCATATCAAACTCGCCTCCCATTTTACTTTTTTAAAAGTTAATTTTTTGAGATTTCAGTCCTTTTTAGTAATTTTTTTTAAGTATTCCATATTTTTTTCACAAAATAAAATATAAGCTTCTTTAGCACCTTTCGATCATAGTTTTTTTTTGTAACATTTTTATCACTTACATGAAATCACTGATTGTTCAGATACACTACCCTCGAATGATTTCTACACCTAGACACCGAAACCAAGCAAACTACCTAGACCTCGTCACCGGCTACCCTGTAAACTCAGACGCCGTCCTCGTATGATGTATGTATCTAGAAATAAAAAACCACGGAGCGCACCATCTAGATTTTGTCATCGGCTACCCTGCACACCTAGACGCCGTCTCCGAATGATTCATTTACCTAGACACCAAATACTACGGAGCACACCACCTAGACCTCGTCATCGGCCACCCGGTACACCTAGACACCTCCCTCAAATGATGTATTTACCTAGACAAAAAGCGCGGCAGCATCCCTTTTATGTAAATCGAATCTGCAGATAACATTTTGTGATATGCATGAATACATAAATCGTCATTTTATATTCACAAACAAATAACTTAAAAAAAAATATATTATATCTGCACAAATATTTAATCACAGCATCCCTCTATCTGGACCAAATTTACTGATTACATCTTATGATATGCATGAATACATAAAGCATTCTTCATCTCATATTCATAAATAGATAGCTTAAAACACCCCGTACAGGCTCCGCATAAAACTATAAAAAATAATAAAAACTTAATTTTGTTAAGTAAAATTTTAGCTATTACGCGAGTATATCGCGCTCTCACACTCTTCATTTAAATACTCCGGGTCAGCTGAACTCACAGCAGCATAACACCAGCAGCGCCACGAGCCAGCTAGCGGCGGCAGCATAAGCAGCGATACAGCAGGGAGAGCGCGCAATACACTGCGTATATCTATACATATCGAGCGTCGAGCGCAGCGGCACGATTATGATAAGAAAAGAAGTAGCGAGCGAGCGGTGGCGCAGCACGCGCATTAGAATATGTTTGTGTGTATGATTTTTGTATATAGGTGTGAATGTACGTGTGCAGATATGAATGTGAAAGTTTTTTCGGCGGCGCGATACCCGCTTTCTTCGTGGCCTATATAAGGACTCGTATGAGCTATTCGAGCTCACTCGCTGAAGCGCAACTTAAGCGTCAGTGCAACTAAAGCGCCTATTCCCTGCTCTTGAGCAACTTATACCTTGAGCAGGTAAAACATTTAGAATATTTTCAAATATTTCTCAAACTTATAAAATTTCTGTATTTCTAAATACTTATAAATTTGTCGAACCTGATAACGCAACTAACGTGTATCAGTTAGCGAAACATAAAATAAATACGAATCATTTGTATACTTATAAAATCATGAACCAAAGCCAATAACGCAAAATAAACCGTATTGTCTTAAAACTATATTGTAAAATCAAAGCAAATATACATATATATTTTTCTGTTGTCAAGAATACTTACAATTTACGCAATATTCTATCTTAAAAGACTACTGATAGAATATATTTTGTTTATTGAAAAGAAATGACCTACTTTTATTATTATAATAACTTTCCACTACCTGGTATCCCCGATCTATCACATATTATAAGAATATACTATTGTATAGAATAAAATTTCTATTTGTGCTCTGCTGTCAGAGTTCAGACGCAGATCAGTAAATGATCATTGCTCTTCTTAAAAAACTGAAATCTTATACGCGCACAAGACCAAGAAGAGTCGTGACCGTTTCAGGCTTTAAAAAAACAGTTTATCTGCACAAATATTTAGTTGCAGCATCCCTGTATTATTATCCCCCGCTGTGATTTTTTAGGAATGTTCCAAGCAATTTATAAGCTTTGCCACAGGCTTTAAATAGGAATTTTAATTATTTTAGCACAAATTTATAAATATCTTCATTTTTAGTCAAAGATACAGGGTCTCTGGCATTCTGGGACCCATACAGGAACTTTTGCACTATAAAAAGGTATCTCTATGAATTTTTTGGTGGTCGTAGTCCGGATCGAAATCTTACTTTCACCAATATTAAGGTTTAAATGGCTTATGAGATAGGTATGACATATGGATATATGACTTTATTTAAAGGTGAGAAAATTTTACAAAAAAAAGTAAAAAATATATCAAATTTGTGAAATAAATGCAAAAAAAAAATCCGGGCGGACGGACGGATGGAAGGGCAGACATTTTTTTAGTTCTTTTTATTGCTACAAACTAATTGAAATTTGATCATTTTTTTCGGTAACTTGAATGATTTACGTTCAAAGAAAATTTCTGCCGTAAAATAGATTCAATTTGTTCTTTTTTGCGAGTTTTAAAGGGTTTTAATAGCTATATCATATTGAGAAATATTTACAACTCTTTTTACAGATAAACAATCTGCTAATAAATTCTCAGCATTACATATTCTTTCGTAGTGATTTCGAAAACAATAAATTGCTGTATCCAAATGAAGCGATCGTCGTCAATTGTTGCGATTGAATTATTCGACCTAAGCCTTGGTCTCCTTCTGAACGTGTAGAGGCATCCTTCTTTAATCATTTTAAAAAATGATAAACTGTCAACAGATAACTGTAGTTGTCGGATCCACGTGCTTTTTCTCTGTTATGCCATCCTAAATATCTCGCGTTTGACAATTTTAAGGTTCCTTCAGACTTAACACAACAACATAATACACAGACTTTAATTCGTCGTTCTTCTCCATTAATGTTGTACTTAACACTTACATTTCTCAGTTTGTTCATATCATAAACGTAAGGTTTCAAAAAAATATCCATATCAGGTTTGTCTTTTCCTAACCATATACCACAAGTCAGAGTATAAAATGTTGCAGTTATAATGTTATTTATTTCATGCAATGGTATCGACTGTATAAACTTTCTGTATGCAATTCCATCGGTAAAATCTTCAACATCTGAATAGATTGTATTTCTTTTTTCTAGCACAGAATTGGAGTGTTCAGAGTTTTCTTTTATCAATAAAGTGATTTCGTTATCAATATTAGAAATAGCAAAGTAATCTACGTAAGTTTAACTTTTGAATAAAACTCTTTCATCGCAGGTAGTGCATGTAAGTTTTTGCAATGAGGGCATACAGCATGAAAATCTATTCCCACATTTGAATTAAATAATTGATCAACTTTATAATGGGTATCAGGAAATTTACGCGTACTTATGAAACAGTTAATCATTTTGGATAGATCTGCTATTCCAGAATGGCAAAGATTATATGCGAGGGCGAATTTCAAAACGGCAAGTAAAACTTTCATTTCACTTACAACATAACTTTTGAATTAATAAAATAAATAATTAGGAATCAAAAGGGAAAGAGTCAGCCCTTGTAGAAATAAAAAACTCAGCAATTAGATGTCGACGACATTTCGTTGGTTTGGTTTCCAACCTCTTCAAGTCTTTATTAACAAAAAATAATACAATAAATATAATCACAACAATAAGGTACAGTCCTGAAGAAAATAACAATAAAAATAAGAGCATACCAATTTTATCTCTAAATGTCAAACATTATCTTAAATTATAATAAGAGGAAAGATTCCTCGAGTCATAGTCATTTGATACATCTTTGTGCCATGTACCAATCACACATAAGTTGAGTATTACAAACACATATGAATGACGCACTAATACAACTTAGATAACGGAGTAGCGCAAGATAATCTCGAAAACAGATAATGACGGAACTGTAATTATCGACCTATTTAAAATTATTCAATAATGAGCAACAACTTCGAAAAATATAAAAATATACAACAATCTAATTGCTGAGTTTTTTATTTCTACAAGGGCTGACTCTTTCACTTTTGATTCCTAATTATTTATTTGGTTAACATGGAGAGCAAAAAGCGTAATTGTTTTTGAACTAATAGTGATAAACTAGCGATTAAATACTTTTTTGATGCCAGAGGCGGCTGAATCAGTTGGAATCACACACATTATTGTATTTCTAAAACTACCAGATCTGGTATTCAGACCCAAAAGGCCAAAGATAAAATTTTGAATTTTGATATTATATCAGTCCGAAGTCACTCAGCATTAATAAAATTTATATAAGAGCATTTTCTAATATTTTTATCTGATTATTACTTTATAAGGTCTATTAAAACTCGTGAAGGAGCCATATGTTAACTATCAATATACAGCTTTTTGGAATAATATAGCTACGTTAACTATTAACATACGTATCATTGGCTCAAATCAAACATGCCTATGTAACAGTTAACATACATCTTTGGTGCAACCTTACTTTTCTCATAGTGTGCTTTAGAGAAATTCTAAAATCAAGATCTTGTGCTATACATAAATTGTTTTTTATTATTTTAGTCGATGATATTAATTGTTAAAAATCAAATTATTTGATAATAAAGTTAATGGTGTATCATTTTGGAAAAAAGTATCAAATAGTACAATATTTATATTATAAAATACATGAAGTATTGATATACAAAGAATTTTCGTTTAAAAATTTTGAACATGGTTTATATATAATAAAATTAAAGATAAAATTGATCCAAAGTGTGAAAAGCTAAAAATGTTCTATTATCGATGAACAGAAAGTTGAAACGCGTATTAACTTTTTCTGGTCAAAACACAATACAATTTGAATTGCGCCATTTTTGATGTATTGTATGTCTCAAAAGGACATGTTAAAGCATCGTGCAAGTTTGTAGACCTCTGAATGCTATGATTCAAGAGAAAATTGATCTAACGTGTGTAAAGCTGAATATTTGTTTCGTCAATTGACAGAAAGTTGAAGCACGCATTAACTTTTTCTAGTGAAAACACAAACTAACCCTATCGTAATCAATTTTAATGCATATTGTGTTAGAGCAGGACATTATAGATTGGTATGCAAATTTCCAGACCTCTGACTGCTATATTTTTATAAAATATTGATGTAATGTGGGCCAGATTTGAAATACCTATTGATGATTAACAACATGTGGAAGCGCACTCTAACACTTTCTAGTCACAAGATAAAATTTATTGTGATATACGATACTTTCTAGCTATAAATAATAACTAGATAAATGCATATATCACTTCTTTATGTTACCTTTTATTATCCTTTTGTATCTTATGATTTTTAAATATATTTCTTCAAGTAATGTTGCAAGATACATGAATATGAAATTTATTTTTGATATAATTTGTAACTTAGGTTTTTCGTGCAACCAAGTTACTATGCGAGTGTCAGAGTCTCGCGACTCTATGTTTCCCGGTGCGAGGTTTTGCAGAGTGTTTTGCTCGGCTAGCTGCAGCCCCGAGATCGGTAAGGAGAGAGGGCGGTTTGAGAGAATCAAAACACGTGGGTAATCAGACAGAGCTTTATATTCGAGCTAAACTTTTAAAATTCTGAACTGAAATCTGCACAAATTATTAAGATAGCCCGTAAACATTGACAACCATAACAAACAGATATCCGTACATGAAAGATACCCCGCGTGACTTGCACGCGCCTCAAGGCTCGAGGAACAACAAGTTAACACACTCGATAAAACGCTTTGTTACACACTCACTCTCACATTTTTGTCGAACGCGAATTCCGCAAACGCCAGAACGATCTATTCTAAGATTGCCCGACCACCTTACGCCTCGTGCGTCCAAGTGCCGGCGCCAAATATTATTTGACAATTTCACTAAATCCTTATTTCTACGTTTTGCACTAAATTCTTATTTTTACAATTTATTTTCACACGATAAGATAACCCGTTTTTCGCACTATACAAAAGAGATAGCCCTTTCTTCGGGACGGGAACACAAGATAAAGAGAAAGACAGTAATTTAAAGGTAACCAGTACACACGCGAGATAGCTTGAACCATTCGCGAGACCAAAACGCAGAACGGCTCTTCACCTGCGAGATGGATTCGACCAGAGAAAAGGAAACGACTCACTGACCTTAGAAATAAATCCTCTAGAGCGAGGTTGAGCCGAAGATTGTTACCGGGGCGAAGCTGGAATACCGGGAACACGTCCGTTTAGGAGCAGTCAGGGCAGGCGAGTGCCGATTCAAGCGCTTGCGGCTCGCGGCCACTACTCTGCTCTCCCTAGCCGCCGTATAGCGAGAACACTGATTGGTCAGCGCGTCACGGCCCGACGTTCTGCTCGCTCTCAATACTATCGGTTCGCGCACCGTTGCCGCGTCGCACGGTCGCGTATGCGCACTGATATCCCCGCGGACACACTGTCGGAGAAAATAGCCGCAAAATTCAAACTTTTGCAACATACAGGCAGCTTTTCACTCCCAGGCAACCAAGATTGCTTTTGGCCGTGGAACGTGTAGCTACTCTCAATGCCCCGTCATCTGGGCCCTTGACTCGGATGGCATCTGTCACTACAAACGCGAGAAGCTATAGTTTTGGCTCCTGACGTTCGTGCAAGCGAGCTGCTTTTACGCTGGTCCTGCTGCATCAGACTCTCACGTAAGGAGACCCCACGAAGGGTTCTGCCAACTGCATCGGCTGTCTTACGGTGCGTGGGGCCGACTTGAACGTCCTGTCGAGGTAAATAGTTGCTATTTGTCCGTCGCAGCTACTGCTCCTCTCACGATGTTCACTCAAAAAAATAAACGACGCAATTAATCACATGCACTCTCTCTCTCTCATCCATATAGCCTTGAGACGGTCTACCCCGACCGTGCCGAACTCCGTTGTTGCACGGCAAAATTTCGTTGTGTTACAAATTATATAATTTTTGTACATGATTTTATTACATGAATATTTGGGACTGAAAAATCATATAATAAAAAGATGTAATAAAATTATATAAGAATAACATATACTAAATTCACCTAATTATTTTCACCCGGATTGTCAAACAACCTATAACCCTTATTTGTTTTTCAACTATTAACCTAAAAATGTTAAATCTCTATTAACTAATATATTGACCCTGATTTTTTAAAAATATTCTATATTTCCAATTTTACTTTTATTTGAAATAATTTTTCTCTTGTTTTAATCGTTTATTTATCTTTTTATTTTAATATCAAACTCTCGTATATATTTTACTTTTTTTCAGATATTTTAACTTTATATCTAAAATTTCGTAATCATTCATGTAGATCAATGTATAAAAATGCGAATGTTTATTTTTACAAATTTCCCTCAAACTTATACCTTTTTACTCAGAACTTAATTTTTAACAAAAACACATTTCCCAATATTGTTTCAAATTTATTTTTGACTTTTTGACTTTAAAACTTTTCTCATTTTTTAATCAACCAAATGATCTTTTACCTTTTATTTTTATACTCATAGATTTTTATTACTTGTGTTTTTACTGTTACATTCTCACTCTAATCTGTATAATTACATTTTTTACTTTTTACTTTTACACAGAATTTTTATTTTTATTCGCGTTACCTTATTATTTTTCAAATCCCAAAGTTTTACTTATTTCAAATCAGATTGTTGTTTTTATTTTTAAATTTTATTCATCATAACATTCTATGCTTTTACTATTTATTTCGTTTCATATTTATCTTTCACTTTTCACTCAAAAACGAATTTAACTCAGAGGCAGTTTCGCATGTTGGTCTTTTACAATTCAGTGGCTTTGTTACATGTTTAAACTTACTTAAAAAACAAATTTAACTCAGAGGTAGTTTCGCCTGATTGTCCTTTACAATTTAGTGACATTGGTGCACGTACTATATCAATGTTACTTTTAATCTTTTATTCATTAATTATTCATTTTTATTTGTAATAAAAAAAAAATGTATTCCCATGTAAATCTTTTATTTCCTTATTTTTACTTTTACTACAATACTTATTTTAATCATATCGATCTCTCACTAAACAAATTTTAAAATCTTTTCTACATTTTATTATTATACTAAACTAAACTCTCGAATTATTTGCAATATTTAAAAATTAAAAATCTTTTTAGTACCATACTGAATTATTCATTTAAATTAAATATTACCAACTCTAACAAATAAAAACAAAACCAAACGCGTTCTATATTGATTGATTTCGAGTGACCCGTTTATCACTCATTAAAAAATTTTATTTCAAACTATTTGATTATTAACTTGCACGGTTACCTCACTCCTAACGTCGCACTATGGGATATTTCGACTTTTCCTGTTTCAAAATCAAATAAGTCCGAATCCAGTCGGTCGATCAACATGAAATTTTTGGAAGATGATGTTCGAACTATCAGAAATCACAGAAAAATGACCAAAAATGTTGATGTTTACTGTACGGTCCAGGATAACTCGTTAAAGTTGATGGTTTTCGTAAAAAAATCACAAAAGTCACTGTAGATCAATGGAATTTTTGTAAACGATATTTTTATGTATTTTTCCCACTGAACTCAAATCTGCCCCTTAAAATTTTGTAGGATTTTTTTTCATCCAGAAAATCAGGAAAAACGTGTAGAATCGCCAAAATATTGTCTTGTATAACTCCGTAGGATTTGTTCTCATTCTATATAGTTATAAAACTCTGTCATTTTATGTTTTTTACAATGCTGATGGTAAATATATGTTTGATTACATAAACTGTATAATAAATACGTCATACGACTCATATTTACGCATGAGCGCGCGCGTTTTAGCGCAAAAAAGGAAACAATTCTTTATTTAATACTTGCTGGAGCAGAGAAAAAATGAGAAAAAAGCTTATCCTTATGTGTTTTTGCCCGCTGAACGCGAATCCACCATTGTTTTTGGTCTATGTAGCCCCGGTTCTTTCATAACCTCAAAAAATACTCCAAAAAGAAGTTTTACTCGGATAGGACTCGCAAAAGTAAGCAAAAAATTAGATAAAAAGCTGATTTTTATATGTTTTAATTATCCCAATTTTTTCTTAATTATCCCACTAATCACTAATCTAACTTTATTTTAGGTCCTCTTGAACGTTCGATCGTCTCTAACTCTAAATAACACGTTATGAATGCAGATAAACGTGATTTAAAATTGCAAGGGGATTACAAAACTTTAAACTAGCTTACAACTACGCATGACACCTTGCTTTTCTTAAATTTAATTATTGTTTTGGCTCATATTTTTTGTCGCAGATATCCCTTTAAATAATTATGTTAGTCATTCGGTTGTATTTTCAAGTTTGATAAAATAAATATGTCATGTTTTGATAAATTTGGTATATGCAAACGAATTAATATTTATGATATGTATGTATTATTAATTATATAAGAATATAAAAATTTATTTTTTAAATAAATAAATAATAAAATCTATAATATAATAATTAGGTTCCTGTGAGGCGAAACAATAGATAGAAATGAGTTTGTCCAAAACTTTATAACCACCCCTGCGATTTTCAATCACATTTATCTGCATAAATGAGGTGTTATTTAAATTTTGAAATTTATATAAATCGGCAATAAGATTTATTAAAAAAAAATTTAATCGACATGTAATAGGTATATTGTAATTTACAAAGTTTTAATACATTAAAATAATAAACACGAGAAACTGCGTTGTTTTGCTTTGTTTAGAACTGTGTACTTTACCGATTTCTGACTTGTTTTTTTCTTCGTCAGAACTACAGTTCTTGAAATTTGACCTATTATTTTGATAGAATGTTATTCATAATGAAATTTTAGCGTGTCATGAGTATTAGTATAACTTTGACAATTGATGTGTGCATAGCAAAGAGATAATAAGATATTTCATACGTACATTTACTTACATCGCGATTTTCATAAGTGGTGTTAACTTTTTTAATTAATTGTACATTTCACGTGTAATCATGACATAAAATAAAGGTAAGTGTAAAGTGATATTTTAAAACTCATTTAAAGCCATAATTTTTTTCATAAAAGCATCCGAAAATTAGTGTATTTAAAATTTTTAAAAGAGTAACATTTCTCTATAATATTATTTCAACTATTTTATTTATCACAATAATTATAATTTTTTAAGTAACTGTTGTATTTGCAATATAATGAATGCTACTATTAACATATTATAAGAATCTTAAGTAACCGTCTTTGTATATTTGAGTGATATTGTCATAAATTTATTTGTTAAAATTTTACATTTTGTTTGATAGTTTTACAAGAATAGTTATCTTAAAGTTACTTTAAATTATAGTACTTTTAAAATAATAATTTTTTTTGTTTGTGTATTATAGATATTCTTTACAATAAGGTCAGTTATCAAAATATAGAAACCCGTATAATAATAATATAATTCGAAATTAGAGCTTTTGTGAATTTTACTCCAATTAATCAGAGGTACAATATGGGACGAAAAAGGAAAAATAATAGGAATTCTAACGTAAAAAAAGGCCAAAAAAGGCGGTCGACTTAGCATTAACAGTGCTCGAAAAAGAAGTACGTTGAAAAATGCATCAGAATCAACTTTGCGTAGACGAGCTCATAATCTGCTCAGTGATCCCAACTGTAATGAGACAGTAATATCTATCGCAAAAAATATGATCAACTTGAAAAGTAACAACAGACAGGATGAACAAAACGAAATAAATGATCCTCGAGAAAGGCATACGCCCAGTTCGGCCTTCCCTATTAAAAATAGTCTATAGGAATCGATTAATTATTAATTGAATTCTAAGCTATATCTGAATTCCAATTTTTGTATTAAAACATGATTCAAATCAATAAGATCAATAGAAGTCTATAAAATTCAATATGAAAAATCACAATAAAAACCAATAGCTAACACCAACTATTGATTTCTATTAACTCCAATAGTCATTTGTTTGTAGAATTTTATTGACTCCTATTGATTTTAATTGATTTCTAATACAAAAAGTGGGATTCAGATTTTGCATAGAATTTTTGATAATTTAATCGATACCTATTGACTATTTTCAATAGGGTTAGCTTTCTTAATTACAAACGAGTATACAAGACGACAATATGAAGCAATAATTGCTGTTACAAAAGCATTATGTGCAATATTTATCCGTGTTATACCATTGTCATGAAAGAAAAGAAAAACTGTTATCCACGTAAATATGAAATAATAAATGATATCGAGGTCTGCGTTAGTTTACAAGAGCTACTCAATATTACTGGTGAGCGATTGTGCAAAGTAATAATACATGACTGGCCTGATGAAACATATCGTAACTTGCAGATGCGTGTATCAATAGGATTTGATAGTTCTTCGTGTCATACAAATCCTCAGCAAAAGTTCGAACGCTCAAGTATCACTCTTTGTTACTTTTTCCATTTACTCATCCAACACTATTTTATCTGCAAATTGCATATATATTTCACGCAAATATTCTACAAGATGTCGATTTAAGCTACACTGAAAAATATAGGCGCGTCTGCTATCCTCTGCTGGTCACCGTAGGCTTTCTTCGCAGGGGGACTAATGTCCTTTCGTGTTGGGACGTATGAAGTGCCCCCTTATGCATAATAGCGCTCCCGCCGCTATGCCGCAGCTCGCAACCCACCTGGAAATATTAGCGGGGCTGACACGCTAAAAGAGATGGCTCCTCTGTAGTTGCCACAGTTGGCCCACATATAAAATGTAATGGTTCCCCCACCTGGCCCGGTTCTAGGCCTCCGCAGGCGCGCACGATTTACCTTACTCGGGTAATGATGCTACCGTTTGTGCATGCGCGTACAATATTAAACGCAGATGCAATCTGGCAGTCGCCTTGTGTAAGTGTGCGTCTGTTCGGTCTATTCGCTGACGTGGCACATGCGTACTGCCCGCTTGAGCCACGGCTGTCATGTGCTTCCATAACCCCGAAATCTAATCTAACATACGCATGATCAATTAACTAATTTTGCTGTGTAAAGTGTATAATTTACCGATGTACCGTTTATTTATGGATAATATAACGTAGTAAATGCGTTATTTGTTGCGTAAGTAAAATTCAACTGAAGTTATTTGCAATTTCAAAATATCAATAACTACCAGTTAGCCAAGTTAATTTTCAGCTGTGTCAGCGTCCCATTACATGCCACAGTAGTGCCACTGTGGCAGCCATGCTCAGCCCCTAGGTGGCAGTAGAGCAACCACTGCTGGCCCACGGCAACGCCACCTCCTATTTCCAGTCGGGAAATAGAACCTCAAATTTCAACACAAGTCGTTTATGAGAGTACTGCGGTCCACAAGCAGTGAAGTAAACAATGTATTGCAAATATATTAAAAAACAACGAACAATTGTCTACTTTTTGCATTGCACAAGCCTATTTTCTGCGAGTATTCTTTTGTTTTGCGAGATATCGCTAGGTTCAATCGGACCCCTGAGCCCGAAACCTGTCGCGTTGCAAAGGTCCATAAGCAGGCCATGCTGGTGAGCCTATTTTTTTTCAGTGTAGAGTAAATGCGAGAGAGTAGGTGAGATGGAGTAAATGAGGGTGAAAATTGAAGGGTAAAATTGAGGGGAAAAATTGAGGGGGAGAATTCTTGAACCAGGCGGCGGCGAAACTTTTTTTATAATATAGAGAGACTACATATCCCCTTTATCGACGAAGTAACAATGGAAAACAAATTAGTTTCAATAAAAGCAATATAGTTGACAATAGATTTGTAGTTCCATACAATTCGTATTTATTTTTGAAAATTAATTGTTATGTGATTGTTGAAGTATGTACAACGATTCAATGTGTCAAATATTTATTTAAATGTTGTTATAAGGGGCATGATTGTGCATTCATAAAAATGAGTCAAGGTAATAATGAAAACAAATGTGAAGAAGAAAATTTCAACTGCGATGGAATGAAACAATATTCAAATACAAGAATATGTTATCCCTCCTGAAGCCATGTATCGTCTACTACAATATACAATGTACGTTTTATTACACGTAATTTACCGATTAACTGTACTTTCAACAAATGATGAGTTTGTATTCTTTAAAGAAGGATTAGAAAAAGAGTTGATTAATAAAAACTTAAACACAACTTTGATTGTATGGTTTGAACTAAATGCAAATGATCCGCAGCTAAATAATACTTGTATGTTGATATACCATATTTTTACGTTTTCAATGAAAAAACAAAGAAATGGGAACCAAAAAAAAGAGTTTGGAAGCCAATTATAAGTAAAATGTACTTTGTAAATCCGAAGGATCATGAAAGATCTTTTTTAAGATTATTATTATAACATGTAAAAGGGGCTTAATCTTATGAAGAATTAAAATCATTTGAAAATGTTACATACGCAGTATTCCATGAAGTAGTTGTAGCTAGAAAATTAATAATCACTGATAAATAATGGGACAAATGCTTGGAAGAAGCAATCAAGGTTGAATTTCCTAAAGCTCCATGTGACTTGTTTGGTTATATATGCGTATTTTATCACCCAGTAAATGTTAAAGAATTATTTAAAAAATATAAAGCATATTTTTACAGTCCATTGTAAACTAAAGAAATAGATGAAAATATTTCACTAAAACATATCAATTCTATTTAAACAAGTCACGAGTATACACTGACTGATTTCAATTAACCTAAATTTAGTGAGAATGTTGAGGAAACCAATTATGAAGAATTTTGCCTGTAAACACTATTTTTATGTATTTTCTGACGCTAAAATCGAATCTGTCCTTTAAAATTTTGTAGGATTTTTTTTTTTCATTTAGAAAATAAAAAAAAACTTGTAAACTCGTCAAAATTTAGTCTTTTATGACTCCGTAGGATTTGGTCTCATTCTATACAGCTATAAAACTATAAAAATACTTGTTTGATTATATAAACTATGTAATAAATACATCATATGACCCACATTTACGCGCACACACGCGTGTTTTAGTGCAAAAAAGGAAACAAGTCTTTATTTGCAGGGTTTTGGAATTGTATACAATGCGATTGTCATGTTGGTGTATGCGTATATATGAATGTGTGAATGTTTTACCTTATTTCCAAAAAAATTTTCAGCGCAATTCCTTTACTTGGCTTCGAGTTACACTTGGTCAAAGATGGGATTTTAAACAATTTTTGCATTTTTTGCCTATTTTCAATGATTTGTAGCTCATAAGGGATGCATTTTTAACTAAAACTACCCGGATACTTTTTTTTTGCAAAATTTTCTGAACTTTTCATTAAAAATACTTTCAAAGCCCTATATATATGTTAAGGCTACCATATTTGTATTTTAAACCTCAAAATATGAAAATCTGAATGTTCGATCCGGACTCCGACAACCTCAATACAGTAAAAAGATACCTTTTTATAGTAAAAAAGTAGCTGTAAAGTTTCAGAATGGGCCTGACCTTCTACTAGAAGTGACGTAGAAAACAAACATAATATAATGGCTAATAAGTGGTTTTACATTCAAATTAGGCACTTCTAACCTAATTTGAACCTAATTTGAATAACCTAGTACATTTCATGTCTACCGATACGTATTAGTTAAAAATGCATCCCTTATGAGCTACAAATCAATAATAATAGCCAAAAAATGCAAAAGTTGCTTGAAACCTCAACTTTGACCAGCTGAACCCTCATAAAAATTTTAGGTCTTATATAAGAACTTACGTAAGATCTTATATTAGATCTTGGCGAAGACCTTGCGCAAGATCGTACATAAGATCTTATCCGCGATTTTCAACCAAGAACTAACATAAAATCTTTCGTAAGATCTTATACACGATCTTATGTTCATGTAAAAAAAATATTTTCATCAAATATTCATTCAAGATATTACGCAATATCGTATACAAGATCTTGCATAAGATATTACGTAATATCTTTCCCAAGTTCTTACATAAGATCGTATGCAAAATCTTACCACTATGTTCAATACAAATCTCTTAATTTATAATTTATTCAAGATCTTATGTAAGTTCTTATAAAAGACCTTATGTAACACTTAAAGAGATATCCTTTTATTTATCATCTACTTAAGATCGTATGCAAGATCTTGTATAAGATCCTATGTATATCTTGAGTAAGTGATAAATAAAACGGTATCTCTTTAAGTGTTATATTAGATATTAGATAAGAACTTACATAAGATCTTGAATTAACTATTAATAAAAAGATTTCTTTTGATCATGGCGGTAAGATCTTGCATACGATCTTATCTTTGTTTTTGATCGAAAATCGTTGATAAGATCTTATGTACGATCTTACACAAGATCTTTGACAAGATCTGATTTATGATTTTACGTAAGTTCTTACATACGATCTTGAGTAAAATTTTTAATAGGGAAACTCGAAACTAAATGAATGAATCGAGCTGAAATTTTTTTTGGGAGTCAGGTACAACATCATATATATATATATATATATATATATATATATATATATATATATATATATATATATATATATATATATATATATGTGCGTGTGTATATACACACACGGTTTGTGCAAAAATTATAATTTTCATTTCCGATTTCACAGAGAACCACTCTACACACACACACAAACATGAGAATCGCGACGTATACAATCCCAAAACCCTGCAAATAAAGACTAGTTTCCTATTTTGCGCTAAAACATGCGCGTTTGTGCGTAAATGTGGGTCATATAATGTATTTACTACATAGTTTATATAATCAAATAAGTATTTTTATAGTTTTATAGCTGTACAGAATGAGACCAAATCCATACGGAGTCATAAAAGACTAAATTTTGTTGTTTGTTTTGTTTTGTTGAGTTTACAAGTTTTTTTATTTTCTAAATGAAAAAAAAATTCCTACAAAATTTTAAGGGACGGATTCGAATTCAGCGTGAAAAAATACATAAAAGTAGTGTTTACAAGCATTAAATAAAAAAAAAAAAAACATTGTTCTACAGTGACTTTTGTAAGTTTTTTGCGAAAACCGTCAACTTCAACCAATTTTCCTGGGCTATACAGCCAACATTAACCTTTCTGTATATTTTTCTGTGATATTCGATAATTTAGACATCATCCTCTAAAAATTTCAGATTTATTGACGGACTGGATACGGAGCTATTTGATTTTCAAACACGAAAAGTTGAAATACCCCATAGTGCGCTGTCCTTATATGATTTATTGACCTAGACAAAAAACTACGAAGCGCATCACCTAGACTTCGTCATCGGCCACCCTGTACACCTAGACACCACCTTCCTCATATGATTTATTTACCTAGACACCAAAAATTACAAGGCGCACCACCTAGACCTTGTCATCGGCCACCCTATATACCTAGGCACCGTTCTCGTATGGTTTATTTACCTAGACACCAAAAACCATATTACGAGCTGCCTAGACCTCGTCATCGGCCATCTGTACACCTAGACACTGCTCTCGAATGATTTTTACACCTAGACACAAAAAAACCACGGTGCACTCTACCTAGACGTCGTCATCGGCTACCCTGGCTACCGCTACCGCACCACTTGATATTAAATAAAAAAAAAATGAAATCACACCAGTTCCGAAAACCCAACATAGAAGTAAATAGTGTCGCGATCTGCAGTCTTCTTAAACTCGCCTTCGTGGCGCTACCGCGCCACTTGATATATAATTGTAATGTATCAAGTTAAAATTCCCATAGTAAAGAATATTATTTATTTATATATATGAAGTAAATAAATCATTATGACTACAATTGAGTTAAGCAAAATATGGATATTAATTATTATAGAGATATTGTTCAATAATTTCGGTTATTTGATTTGGGTACATTATGGTACAGAGCAGGATAGCAGGATGAGGTAAATAAATAAACAATATTTTTATGTTTAATAATATAAGGGTGGCATAAAGCCTTTATTCACTTTATTTAAGTCAAAGTCTCACAATATTGATGTAGATCACCGCATGAAATTATTAATTCTTCGAAATAATAATGTTACATGTATACCTGTGGTAAATAATAATAACCGAATAAAATATTATACGATGCGAAAGAATAATTCGAATACATAAAAACTGGATCAATACAGTCGGTGTACGAACTATGGAAAAGTGGTTTCTAAAGATTTATGCGAAAATCATAATTGTTGAAGGGAAGAGAATATTATTATAATATTATAATTAGATGAGATGCTTGTTAAAATATAGGTGTGACTTAGCAATAATGAAAAAGACTGTAGGTTTCTAGAATAAACGAAATGATTGATTTGATTCAATTATGTAGTATACAAGAAAGTTTGAATAAGTGTATTGAAAATATAGTGTTGCAAACGGAAATTGTCAAAACAACTTGTTGAACCTTGCCTGTGACACGGACGTACGCCTGGTTTTCAACAGGTCTTCTAGGTTAAACAACTTGTAGGGTTATAATTGATAAATGTGAAGGTAACAAAAATAATATTACATAGATGTTTGTGGATGCGAGATTATTCGTATTAACATAAATTGTTGTGCGTCCTAGGATAACCGACTAGGGTCTGACGTAGCCATCCCAGCCGGAGGGCATATAGCGGTACTTTTACGTCCCGTTGGAGGCGAGTTATTCTTTAATGTTGCGTGCTGAGTTTTTTCAAAATTGGAAAAACTCCCCGGATCAGTCCTCAAGGTAGATCTTTGGGTGCACTGTATTAGTAGTCTGTAAATTAGAATGAATAAAATAATATACTATTTCTGGGTTGTGTTGTACCGGCTTCGTAGCACGACAGGAACAATGGCCTCCTTCTGGGCAGCGTGGAGCACGTGGCGTCTATCGGTTTCTTGATATCGATAGATGTATAAGCTTTAAGGAGGAAATGTGTACTAACTGCCGCTGCGCTCAACAAGATAAACTTAGTAACGCGTTTGTATATGCGCAACGCTGTTACTATGTTTAATTGCGCGCAAACGCGCCCGAAGAAACCCGAGCGGCGCGAAAAGTGAAAAAGTAGGCGTGGCTGCACTGCCGAACGCTCGCTGCCGCAGCTCGCTGCTCACACCCGTACTTACAAAAATTAAAATTTTAGGTGCCGGGCCCTGATGTTTAGAGCAGGCATGTGCGACGCTGCCTTGGCTCCCCTTTCCATATCTGATGACCTGGTACGGACGTTGCAATCTCTACTATTGGATATACTGCTCTATAAGGTGTACTTCTAAAGTACTCTTAAAAGTTTATTATAATTGAAAATTATTTTTTAAATAGTAAAACCTTTTTAAAAACACATGCATTGAAGCATTTTGGGCAATATTTTGATTTTAAAATATTAGTAATGAAAATTTCAGGTAAGAAAATCATAGTGATTCCACGATCAATATAGTGTCTTTTGATTATTGCTAACTGAATTGTATGAATTATATTAAAAACTAAAATCATTTGAACAGAATTTCAGATTTTACGCGAGTGTTTCGCGCTCCTTCACTCTTCACATTAACGCTCCGGGGCACAGCTAAGCTCTCAGCAGCAGAACATCAGCAGCGCCACGAGTCAGCAGCGGCGGTAGCAGAAACAGCGATGGAGCGGAAAGAGCGCGCAACACGCGCGTATATCTATATGTATTGAGCGGCGAGCGCAGCGGCACTATAAGGCGCGAGAAAATGTGTAGCGACGGAACAGCGGCGTGGCACGCGCATTATAATATACTTGTGTGAATGATTTTTGTACATAGCTGTAAATGTTTGTGTGAATGTAAGAATGTTAGAGTTTTACCCGTGGCTCGATACCCGCTCTATCCGCTGCTATTATAGGTAAGAACCTGCGCGGGCTACCTGACCTTACTAGCCGAAGCGCAACTTAAGCGCCAGCGCAACTAAAAGCGCCTTGTGCAACTTATGCTTTAAGCAGGTATTAGAAGAAACTTTTAAAAAATTCTACAATTTCTATACTTGTAAAATATTTAAAATCAGATACGTTAACGCACTTAGAAATATTTCGGTATTTCATAATAAAATCTGTCGAGCCTAACCTGATAACGCAACTTAAGCGTATCAGTTAAAAACTCGGAATAATTTCAAATATTTTCTATACTTATAATATTGTGATCTAGGCTCAATAACGCAAACGTAAAGCGTATTGGTCTACAAATATATTATAAAATCAAAGCGAATACACAAAACTTTTTAATTCAAAGAATATCTGCAATTTATCCAATATTCTCTCTGAAAACTATTTATTGAATATATTTATATTTGTTATCGAAACGTAATAACGAAATTTCATTATTATAACATTCTTCCACTACCTGATATCCTGGACCTCTATTATTATAATAATATATAACAACATAAAATCAACTTTCTATTTATGATCTGTCGTCATAATTACGACGCAGATCAGTAAATGTGAACTACTCTTCACGAAGATTTAAATTCATTTACGCGTATAGAACTGAGAAGAGTGGTGACCGTTTCAAAAGTGCATTTTACGGACATGGTTTCGAAAAATATTTTAAATACTGACTTATTTAATCATTTAAATAAGTCAGTATTGTATATAATGATAATTAAATCTATCGATCTTTATGTAAGGATATAAAATATAATTTTATATAAAATTACATTATTTTTCATACTTATATTTATTCTTAGTGGAAAAAAAATAGTGCAGATTTTATTTAGACTAAAACAGAAGATAAATGAACAAAACAAATTTTTAGCAGAAGAATGTTGGAATGGAGACAAAGACAACAGTTATTTACAGGTATTATTAGTTTTTTTCAGCTTTCTTTAGTTTATTTTTATTGGAATAGTGGAAAAATAAATTAACACTGTGAGGTTTAAATAATAATGTGATATATTGTAAGTAAGTAGTCGGCAGTAGCCTCGGTGAATGCGTCCGCTCACATCGGAGTCTAACAGGCAAGAGAGGGTGTAGAGTACAGAACAGCATAGTCTGGCTCTACACACGGAGTATAGTATAGTATGTAATAGGCGCTTAGAGTATAGTTGCGAAGCATGCGCGATACTCTCACTCTGACTTGATCTCGTCTCACTGCACAAAATCGTTGTCTGCCAATAGATGGCGCGACGTGTACCGTTTTGGTACTTATAATCAAGATTATAATACTTACTATATTACAACACGCCTCCTTAAGTTTATAATCTTGATCTTTTACAAACATATTTGTTTAAACAATAATTTTCAGTTTCGCATACAAGTTTGTTTCTCGCATTTTAAATTAATTTTAGCACTTTTCTGTTTCAAAAATTAAAAAAAATATTTCGAGTGAACTTGGCGATTGTTACCTTGAACTTGCGTTTTACAACTGGACTTGGAATTATGCAATAACAATTTTAGATTAGTCTTAACGCTTGTCTATTTTTTATGAACTTTGTTTTGTCTAGACTTTTAGTCAGCATATCAGCCAAGTTTGAACTTGATTCTATTTTTACAATATCAATTATCCCTTTTTCGTAATTTTCATTTATATAATGATATTGCACTTCGATGTGCTTAGAATTTTTTGTGAAGTTACCATATTTTGCAATCGCAATTGCACCTGAGTTATCCTCGTATATATTAATCGGGTTTTCGAAATTTACATTAAAAGATTCACATAATAGATTCCTAACAAACAAAACTTCAGTCACTGCTTCTGACATAGCAGTGTATTCTGCAAAAGTAGAACATTTTGTTACAGTACTTTGTTTGTGCGTTTTCCAAAAAGTTAAATTTCCAAACAATCTAATTACAAAGCCTGTTGTAGATTTTCTATCTACATTATCACCAGCATAATCAGAATCTACCATACAGTCTAATATTTCGGTATTAACATTGTCGCAGTAAGTTAATTTGAGATCTTTTGTTTTGTACAAATACTTAAGAATTCGCATCGCATATTTATAATGTGTTTGGTTATAACAGTTTTGGTAACGACTTAGGTAATTTACACTATAAGATATATCTGGCCTTGTGCCTGTACTTATATATAATAGTTCGCCAATTAAATTTCTATATTTTATATTTTCATCAATTTCACTAGCTTGTTCTAGTTTTAGGTTGGACTCCATTGGAGTATTATACAGTTTGGCATTTTCTAAATTATATTTTATAGCTAAAGATTCAATATACTTAGTCTGACTTAATGTCATTTTACTTCTATCATTACTGTAATCTATATCTATACCAATGTATTGGCTAATTTTGCCCATATCTTTCATTGCAAACCTTTGCATTAGACTAGCTTTAACATTGTTTATTTTATTTTTGTCTTTGCAACAAATTAAGAGATCATCTACAAAGACTAGTATATACAGGGTGTCCCATTTTAATTTACCACCACCTAAAACAGGTTAATAATTTGCTCTGAGAAAAAAATGTTTCAAATAAAATTTGTTAGGTTCGAAGGGGGGCATCTTTTGGCTATTTTAGCTGCGACCTTGAACATGACCTTCAAGGTCATTTGAAAGTCAAGACCAAATTTTCATATGAAATGTGCATATTTTTATGGCGGATTCGGATTCTACTAAAAAAGAGAAACACTTTTTGTCTGAATCATTTTTTTAAAAATCCCCAAATTTTTGTTGTAAATGGCTTTAAAAAAGTGGAAAAAATCACTAATATCTCTTATTGCCCCACCCTTTAAAAGAAGTTAAAAATTTGCTCTGAGAAAAAAATGTTTCAAATAAAATTTGTTGGGTTAGAAGGGGGTCATCTTTTGGCTATTCCAGCTGTGACCTTGAACATGACCTTCAAGGTCATTTGAATAAGATTTATCACAGATTCGGGTTCTACCAAAAAAGTAACACTTTTTGTCTTAACCATTTTTTGATCATCAATAGGTAGCTCTCCCTTTAACTGAAAAGAGAATTTGTCCTAGAAATAAGCTGTTTTAGATGAATGTTACTAGCTTCAAACAAAGACAGAGGTATCCTTTTGATCACTTAAGGCAAGACCTTCACTTCCAGCCACTTAAGGCAAGACCCCGTCCAACCACTTAAGGCAAGACCCTATCCAGCCACTTAAGGCAAGACCTTCACGTCCAACCACTTAAGGCAAGACCTTCACGTCCAGCCACTTGAGGCAAGACCCCTTCGTTCAGCTAGTCACGGAAATTTCAACGCCTCAAGTGCTCTATCAATTGCCCATTTTGTTGAATGCACATTTGTATTCTCTGCCGAAAACTTCTTTGGACATCTATTAATGTTTGTGGGGTGAACGCCTGGAATGCTGCAACAATTCTCTCCATCATATTTTGTGCCGTCGTCGGGGCTTCCGCGTAAACTCTCTGCTTCACGGCCCCCCACAGAAAGAAGTCCAATGGGGTCAAATCTGGCGATCGCGCAGGGAATTCACAGATTGGACTACCAATTCCAATCCAACTATTTGGGTATGTCGCGTTCAGAAATCTCCTGACAAGTAGTCTACGATGAGCGGGAGCACCATCTTACTGGAACCACATGTCTCGCCTTATATCTAGCGGAATGTTTTCTAGAAGAGGTGGAATTTGGTTCTCGAGAATATCTAAATAAAGCTCGCCGTTTAAATTACGGTCATAAAAAATTGGACCCACGACGTATTCCCCAACTATGCCCGCCCAAACATTAATTGACCACCGTCTTTGTGTACGGTGATCTCGCTGCCAATGTGGATTTTCTTCTGCATAATAATGCGCGTTATGAAGGTTAACTCCTCCCATATTGTCGAACTTTGCCTCGTCTGTAAAGAGAGTCCGATCAAAGAAAAATGGATCTATGCGCATTCGTGTTTCCGCCCATTGACAGAATCTAAGTCGCCTGGCAGGATCACCAGGCTCAATGGCATGTGTAAGGTGCAAGTGATATGGATGAAATCTAAAATGACGCAATAAACGGGAAACTGTTGATCTGGGTACTCCATGCATTCGCTGAATTTGTCGCGTCGAAATATGAGGATCCTCGGCAATTACAGCACGAACCCCAAGTGCAATATGCTCTCTTGGGCCCGTCCGTCGCCTCTTCCTTCTTAAGTTACCTCCTTGAGCTCTTATCGTTAGAAGTTTAATATTCCTCCTAGTAGGATGACGAGCGTCCGGATACCTTTCAGCGTACAGCCTCGCTGCAGCCTTGTAATTGTCGTGACATTCTCCCAGAATCTTGATCATGTTGACTATCTCTACTGGCGTGTAGTCAGCCATTATCTGTTGTAGGTAGATTTTTTAGGGAATATTTAATCTTACTAGAAATAATTTATTATAAGTATTTTTCTGCTCTGAAATTCAGAAAGTCAATGAAAACCTAATGATGAGAAGCTTTGAGGAGCTGTAAGAATTTACAAGCTTTACCAATAGAACGATAACGAAGCAAAAAAATGTCTTTTAGCGAGAAATAAAGCATTTACGAGAAAAATATTTCTTAAAAAGATGCGTACTTTATCAGAGAATCTGAATATGATTTAAAATATGTACAATTTTCATTAAAAAAACTAAGCTTGATTTTGATTCTCAGTTGAAAACATGCCCCTTACTGCTCAAACTTGCCCCAGATGATGTCAAACTTGTCCCAGTTGTGACCGTAAACTTGCCCCAGATGATGTCAAATTTTCCGCAGATGACGTAAAACTTGCCCCAGAGAATGTCAAACATACCCCGAAGATTGCAAACTTGCCTCAGAGAATGTCAAACACACCCAGAAGATTGCAAACTTCCCCCATGTGATAAAAAATGAATCAGATTAGCGTTCTAATGAACTTTGGTTCTGTTAATAAATTTTTTGGTAATTTCATTTCTTTGAAAAAGAGAGTATTTTCCATTAAAGTGATGGTTCTTTCTTAAAATGAATTTAAGGTTCGAGGTCAAGGTCATAGCCAAGCTTCAATTGCCGGAATAAAAATCGAGGATTACCGTTAAATAAATTGACTGACGTTCGAATGACCTTGTTGGTTAAGGACAAGTTCATGGCTAAGGTCATACTTGGACTTAAATTTGTAAAATTGTGTACGTTTCTAATTCCTCGGATAAAATGTAAAATTTTTAACTTCTTTTAAAGGGTGGGGCAATAAGAGATATCTAGTGATTTTTTCAACTTTTTTAAAGCCGTTTACAACAAAAATTTGGGATTTTTTCAAAAAATGATTCGGACAAAAGGTGTTTCTCTTTTTTAGTAGAATCCGAATCCGCCATAAAAATATGCACATTTCATATGAAAATTTGGTCTTGACTTTCAAATGACCTTGAAGGTCATGTTCAAGGTCACAGCTAAAATAGCCAAAAGATGTCCCCCTTCGAACCCAACAAATTTTATTTGAAACATTTTTTTCTCAGAGCAAATTATTAACCAGTTCTAGGGGGTGGTAAATTAAAATGGGACACCCTGTATATTGGATCTTTACTTGTATTATTTACGTATAGACAGTAATCGCAATTACTTCTCATGAAATTCAATTTTTCAATATATTCGTTGAAACAATTATACCAGGCTCTAGGACTTTCTCGCAATCCGTATAATGCCTTTTGCAACTTGCAAACTTTATTGTCACCAGTCTCATAACCTTTCGGTTCATTTATATATACTTCGGTTGTTACATTACCATTTAAGAAAGCTGTCTCTACATCCATTTGTTCTATGAATAAATTATTTTTACAGCTGTAAGACAATAAAATTTTCAATGTTTGCATTTTGCCTACTGGTGAATAAACATTTTCAATGTGTTCTCTTTGTTGAAATCCTCTTACAACTAATCTCGCTTTATAAACATTGTTATTTTTCTTTTTATAGACCCATTTTACATCAATTACCCTTTTGCCTTTTGGCCTTTCATCAATTTGCCAAGTATTATTTTTGTTTAGACTATTTATCTCTGAGTCCATTGCAATTTTCCATTGTTTATATTCATTTGAGTTTAACGCCTCCTCAAATGTATTCGGTATATTTGCATCAATGTAATTTACATAGATAAAGTGAGTTACAGGATTTCCATATCTATTTACAGGACTTTTCTTTCTATTTGATTTTCTTTGCACTTTTAAGTTTGAATTTTCATTTTCAACAATATCAGAGTTTAATTCGTTATCTCTACTTTCCCCGAAGGTCTGAGTAGAGGTAAGAGAATTTTTTCTATTTGAATTTACATCATATTTATCAATTTTGGATTCATTTTCTAGTATTTCATTTCCTTTATTTTCAGGTTCGCTATTTTCCAAATCTCTATCTTTTTCATCATCAAGTTTTTCTAAACAAATTAATTGAGTTTTTTCTTCAACTACTTGAACGTGTCTAGCATGAATTATTCTACCATTTACTAAGACTCTATAACCATTTTCTACATAACCTACTAATACGCCTAATTGTGCTTTATCGTCCCATTTGCTTTTTCGTAAAGCTTCTGGTACTCTTACAAAGACACGACTACCATAAATTTTTAAGTTATCTACATTAGGTTTTTTACCAAGGAATATCTCGAAAGGAGTTTTATTTTCCGCTGTATTTGCAATTGTACGGTTTTTTAAATACGCGACCGTTTTTATGATTTCGGGCCAGTAACGCCTATGAATTTTAGCTTCTCGCATTAAACATCTACCCATATCCATTGCAGATCTATTATATCTCTCCGCTACTCCATTTAATTCATGGACGTAGGATGGGCATGGCAATAACTCTATTCCTTTTGATTTTACAAAGTCATAAATTTCCTTATTTAAATATTCTTTGCCATTATCACATCGTAATTTTTTAACCTTTTTATTGAATTTATTTTCTACTAAATTAACAAATTCTTTCAAACAACTAGCTGTTTCAGCTTTACTTTTAATACAAAAAATTCTCGTGCATTTACTATAGTCATCAACAAAAGTTAGGAAATATTTTTCTCCACCATAACCAGTTGTGTTATGTGGACCATTCAAATCAGTATGAATCAATTCTAGAATTTCAGTTGTTTTTGATCTGCTATTTTCAAAAGGTACATTCGCCATTTTGCTTTCTATACAATTTGCGCATTTCATTTCGACATTTTCAATTTTTTCTGGCAATCCTTCAACTAATTTATTAGTTACTAGTTTATTTAAATATTGAAAGTTTACATGGCCAAGTGCCCTATGCCATTTTTCTTTATCAGTTAATTTTACTGAATTTACATACATTTCATTACTTTCTCTTTTTGATACAAAACTTTTCATATAAAACAAATTTTCCTTTTTGTTTGCTACAGCTATCAACTCTCTAGATTTATTAAATATTTTTGCAATATCTTTAGTTGCTAATACTGTATAATTTTCAGTTATTTTTGCTAAACTCATCAAATTTTGTTTAATACCTTTAACGTAATAGACATTTTTTATATCAACATATTTTTGATTATAATAATTTTTAAAATAAGTCTTAACAGTACCTATTTTGGTTGCTTTTAACATTTTACCATCTGGTAATTTTACATCAACAGGATTCTTCAAATCTACACATTTATCAAAGAATTTATCATTTGTTATAATATGATCTGTGCAACCACTATCTAATAACCAATCGATTTCGCTACAATTTTCGCTATAACCTGTTACATGATTTACTTCACTTGTTTTATCATTCTTATACTTTTCCCGAGGGTAGGTATAAGAATTGTTCGAGTCGTGGCGTACCTGCGTTGTCCATGATTCAGATGAATAGTTGCCCTGTTGTTCGCTTGAAAAGTCACCTCTGGGTTGGCCTTGTCTTCTGCCTCGGCCACGACCTCTGTAGTTTCCACCTCTGTTGTAGCCTCTCTGATGACCTCGCTGACCTTGACTGGATTGAGCACCTCGTCCTGGGTTACTCTGCTGTGGTGGTCTCGTGCATGCATTTTTGTAATGTCCAACTTTTCTACAGTTGTAACATTTGCCTTCGAACTTGGCTGTAAAAGTACTTACATTACTCTTTTTATCAGAATCGTTTTTTGCATAATTTTTTTCTTTAATTTTCGATTTGACATAGTCTACTGTCCTTTGATCTTCTGGAATGACATCAATGAAGTCTCCTATGTAGCTGTAGCTTGGTGGTAGTGCTCGTATTAAATACCTCATCTTCTCTGTTTCATCTAGTTTTCCACCAGCCGCCTTGAACTCGTTCACGGATTTTTCGAATTCTGCGAAAAAATCGTCTACTTGATCAAAATTCTTCAACTTTACTTCTTCCAGCTTTCCTCTGCAAATTATTTGTAGTGACGTGGATTGCGTCGAGTACATTTTATCGAATTTTTCCATCATGTCAAATGCTGATTTACATTCACCAATGTATTCTAATTGTTTATCGGATACAGTGCTTATTATTATCGTTCTTGCTTTTAAATCTTGTTTTTGCCATTCATCTTCTTTATCTTTGTATGCAGCAGTTATTTTACTAGTTGCAGGTTCGTTACACTCTTTATATTCTAATAAAATCATCAATCTTATTTTCCAAATGGAGTAATTTGCACCATCAAACACGGGTATCATAATATCTTCAACTTTAGCTTGTTTTGTCATTTTTAATTCTTCTTCTTTGACACGTATATTCTCGTACACTTGATTTTTCAATACAACAATTTTCTTGATTTTTTTTTAAAATATTTTTCTAATCTTATTTCTTATTTTCTTTGTTAATTCAATATCTGTAGCATCTAATTCATTTTCTTGTTTTACTCTATGTTTAAGCCACGAGAACATGTGCTTAACCTCAAAATTGCCACGTGCTCTGTACTAGCACGTTACCACGTTTTTCACTTGCCGACTTTAATTTATTGACATCGCACTTGAATCTTTATTAATTTTCAAAATTCTTCTTATTGTTTAATACCCGACAACTTAATCTTTGTCACTGAGCATATATATTTGACTTGAACCTTTTCTTGACTGGTTAATCTTCACTTGAAATTTTTCTTTTTTTTTCGACGGCCGTTTCGACACAGAATTTAAATTTCAATGCTCCACAAGCATATAATCTTTCTGAGAAACTTTCTCCTTTAATTTCACTGCTCAATTTTTCACTGTGCGATTCACTTTGTTAACAATAACCGTTAACTTCTTTTCCACGTGGCTTTCTTCATACCTCACTTTTTACCCCCCTCAATTTTGCATTTCCCCGAAGGTTAATGCAAAATTGAAAAAGTAAAGTTGCCAACGCTCTGCTACCATGTTAGTGTGGTGGAATAAATAATAAACAGTGATGTTAATAATAATATTATATATTGAAAAAGTAGTTAGGCTTGAGAGCCCAGTAGTCGGCACGTCCGATCACATCGGAGTCTTACAAGCAAGAGAGAGTGTAGAGTACAGAACAGCATAGTCTGGCTCTACACACGGAGTATAGTATAGTACGTAATAGGCGCTTAGAGTATAGTTGCGAAGCATGCGCGATACGCTCGCTCTGACTTGATCTCGTCTCACTGCACAAAATCGTTGTCTGCCAATAGATGGCGCGACGTGTACCGTTTTGGTACTTATAATCAAGATTATAATACTTACTATATTACAACAGAATCAAATCCATCTGATTACAAAATATCAAACTTCAACAAAAATAATGGTCTCGAAACACAGAACATATTCATACGCGAGGCTAATGATCCCGACACCTTTCAAAGACGTTTGCAAGAATTCGAGACGTCAGCGGCATCAGCGCTCCTTCTGCACACTCGATTAACAATCGCATTGCAACTCGCGGACGTGGCCAAAGCGCATCCGTCAAGGGGAATGATCGACACCGCGATAAGTCACATACAGGGAATATTACAGCAAGGACAGTTAATCCCAACCGATAAATTACAATTGCTAACGGTCGCGAAGGAACACCTCCTGCAAGTCCGAGACAAATTAGAACTTTCAGGAATAAATGACAAAACGTCACAACAATCTAACCTCCATATGACATATAATAACGGAACGATTCCCAAGTGTAAAATATTTAACGAAAACGACCCACTCGCGCTCGATATCGAGGAAGAAAAATTAGACGACTGCATTACAAACCGAAACCCAACTATTCGCGGAAACATGTGTATCGAGCTAAGCTCCGTCGCGCTAGACACAGTAAATGACATCGATGACAAAAAACCAATCCTTGCCTCAGCTCGAAACGACAGAGTAAGCTGGATCGACACGAGAAACGACACGGACGACGCACGTTATACCCAACACCGAGGATTAACCTTTACCGAACAGCTACCGGACGATAGACGTCTTAACCGATCGCTGTTAGGCGAGTTACCCGATTCTAAAAATCACGTGCTACCTTCCGTAGGTAATTTCTTTGACAAGCTTGACACAGAGCGACAACCTACGCCGCAACCGGGAAACTCCTATTTTATAGAACCACGCCAATAGCCAGCGAAGTTGTCAGGTACACTACGGGTATGAGCGTTTGTAACCATTGTCGGCAACAGGGTCACTTAGATAAAGATTGCAAGGAAAAGAAATGTCGATATTGTAACATATCGGGCCACACCTACGTTGAATGCTTCTCGTTGGAAAACGCGATAAATAACGGACGTCTCAGTAAAAAAAAACTTGAACAGCTAGCTTCAGCACCCGTTGCCGCTGCTCAGCCAGTAGTATATCCCCTTCCCCATACCCACCCCGGCCCCGATGCCGTACGTCATACCTGCACCGCAAGCAAACAATGCGACGCAGAATAATAGCGCTCCCCAAGAAAATAATGGAAAGCAAAACGGCGCTAATCGAAAGAACAACGTGCGCAGGTATTCAGGGGAACGTAACGGTGGGGATAATAGAAATTATAACAGCAATAACGGGTACAATAATTGAGACGATGATGGAGACGACAATCGAAATTATAATCGGCGTGATAATGGGGGATACGACAATAGGCGTAATGATCGTGGGTTTGAAAATCGTCGAAACAACCGGGATTTTGATAATCGACGAAACGACAGAGGAATTGACAATAGGCGCAACGACGGTAGAGGCAACAATAATAACACTCGTTACAATTATCAGAACAACGGCAATCATAACAATGATCGTAATAGACAAGATAACAGAAATGCCAGAAATCAGTCCGGAGATTCTTTAAACTACCAGGATGCTCGTTACAAGTCGGGGGTAGCGGGCAATCAATAAGCAATAAGCCACCGAATCCGAAACCGACGCAAACACAAGAAAAGAAAGTAGAGGGGCAAATCAGTAAAAAGCAGGAGAAGATTGAAGATTCAAAGAGGCAAATAAAGCAGGCAGAAAGACCAAAAGCAGAATTGTATTAGTTGGCAGATAAACAAGAGCACGATACTACGATATTACGGTTTAAAACAACAAGGAAAAGAGGCAAATCCAAAAAGCTTCCGGAATCAGCCGATACTGCAGACAAAGAGAGGATATCGACGGAATCTGAAAACTCTGGAAACCCAAGAGAAAGAAAACGACGAGTCGTAGTTTACACCGAGAGCACGGGTCCAAACAACTCTTCAGATGACAAATGGCAACCCAAGGCAGGAACAAGGATTGGTAAAAAGAGAGTCTACAAGAAGGTACATGGCGAGAAAACCGGGAAAATATACCCTACATGCTACAAATTATCCGACTCACGTGAAACATCCGAGCCGATTCTCAGTCAGGCGGATCCGAACAAAGTCTTGGGAAAACTCTGCAAGGAAAAAAATATGAGAATTGGAGTACAAGCCGCAAGTACACCGCAAACTCAGGGAACGAATTACAACGACGACCCTAAAAGGCCCGTATGAAAGCAGACCCTTAACAGAAGTCCGCCAAAATTTCACAGAAATGACATGGAAATCAGCAAAGACAGCATCAGTAGCTCAGGAAGCGACGCTCAAGATGAACCCTTAAGAGCTGATCAAGGAGAGCGAGAACAAGAGGTAAAAAGATCACACAGCCTCAGGGAAAAAAGAGCCTTCACTGAATCGCCTCGACTTATCACAGCCACTAACGCCGAGGCGAATACCAAACAGTAGCAACAGCCATGAAACATCAAGGCCAATTCCTCAGAAAACGAATAGTGAGTCGAGTAACGTAGGCCTTGGTAATAAACCAACGAGCGCAGAATCACCGATAGCAAACCTCCGGCAGACATTGTTCAGCAGGGGAAATAAATTTCGAACTCGCCTCACCGTAGACTTAGAGGAGATAAGTAAACAAGATAAGTCAGGAGTTCTAATCGAAATATGGGAAAACGGAGCGCAAAGTGGCAACGAGAAACCCGACGGAATGAGAGACAGCAAGAGAAATCGAAGCGCAGAAACACCATACGAAAGTATAGACTCCCCACAGCCGATTCTAACCACACATATTCCCTAGCTCCAAACAACAGTCACCCTAGCACTTTAAAACGCACTCTTCCCATCTACAGACCAAGGAAAGATTTTTATCATATTACACCGCAAATAGACGATCAAGCCAACGAAAAACCCTTGCCTGAAAGCAACGCTTCAGATACATCCAGGGGAGACATCAATGTACGCCTCCATGACAAGAGCAAACACGATAATACTAGTCCCATAATGGGAGGAAGCCGCGACGGGTCCGAAGAGCCAATGGAGGGCACGTTTAACGATCAACCAGCAACCGATCGAACGGCAGCAACTACGGGCACGACACCCAGGGCTCAGCCAACTCCGACACCATACACGGGAACTAACTTAGACGCAATGGCCAGACGGTATTGCGTGTAATCACAGCGTGAAGATTGTGCGGAACCATCCAAACGGTTAATGCACGACAGAAACATACCCATGGAACCACCGGGAAACTGCCTGTTCAACTCAATAATAAAAATCTTAAGTCTACAAATGACACCGAGTCAACTGAGATATAAACTCTTGTGCAGCCCACATGTAGAAACCTGTGGTGATCCAGAAGAGGCACGCCGCATCTTGCTATCAGAAGTTGAGTACGGAGACGCGGATTTCATATACGTATTCTCGAGGGAATTCGGATACAACGTGTGTGTACATTTCCAAGCAAATAGCCGAAATAATTACTGTCACTTCGATCTAAACGAGGGTAAAGAATTTATACACTTACACCTAGCGGGCAATCACTTCACGCCTTATGTTATAACAGAAGACGAATCCAACGAAGAATCTGAATCTGAATCAGAGCAGGAAGAACAACCGGCTAACTCCCAAAGAAACCCTCACGTAAGAGAAGCCATGGCACGCTATTTAATAGCAGAAGCACGACCAGAACAAGATTCACCAGAGTGGAAGAGAGACCCTAATGATAAGGAGCTATTCACTGGGGTACAGAGCCTGAATGATCACCCGTTTGCGCATAAATGCAACCTTGCGTATATTTTGGCAGAAGACATGATCCTCAACACAGAAGTACTAAACGCTTTGATAGAAAGACGCTACATATACGCAGAAGAGCTCTTAGAAACAGAACGTTTTGTAGGCGAAATCATCGTAACAAAATACAGGGAGACGTGCATATTCGGAATCGTTTTAAAGAAACACCTACACGACAAATCCTTAAGACCGGATATTGCTAGATGTATAAAAATACTGCAGTCACTGACTGAAAAATACGGAATATCAACGTTTGGCTTTATCAGAGATCTGGGAATAATTACGCTCGCAGACTGGGAACACGTAATTGAGCAGTGTAACAAAACCTTTAAAGGAAAAGCAATATCAATCGTCCTGTTTAAAAATAACCTACCAGTGCGAAAGTCGAGTACAGATACAGACTCATTAAAGAATATCACGATTCATCAATCGGCGGTCATAAGGGAACGAACAAAACATATAACAGAATAGCCGGCGAATACTATTGGCGAAACATGCAAGCAGACGTTAGACAGTTTGTTCGAGGATGCGCAGGGTGCCAAGAAAAGAAACTGGTGCGGGTAAAAACAAAGCTGCCAATGCTTATCACGGATACCTATCGCACCCATTTGACAAAATATCAATTGATTTCTGCGGACCAATGCCCCAAACCGAACGAGGAAACCGATACATATTAACCATTCAAGATAACTTTACAAAGTTTTGCATATTAGTGCCAGTCGAACACGCAACAGCACGGGAAGTAACGCGAGCTCTTACAGAAAAACTGATTTGCTATTTCGGCACACCCGTAACCTCCATTTCCGATCAAGGAGCACACTTCATGAACCGAGTGATGGAAGAATTCGCACGTATATTCAGAGTAAATAAATACTCAACAACCGCATACTATCCCCAGTCCAACAGCGGAATAGAACGAATGCATCATACACTTAAAGAGTACATTAAAATTGATATCAAAGACAACGATAATTGGGATGAAGTAGTGCCATTAGCACAGCACGCATATAACTCTACGGAACACGACGGACTAGGATACTCACCACACGAATTAGTTTTTGGCCGACGTGCACGCACACGGTCAAGCTTCCCACCACGAGAACACTTACAAAGGTACGACGACTATCTTGCTGACACAACAGAAGCTTACGCTCAACGTAGAACGACGGCAGCGATGAATCTAGTACAATCAAAACACCGCTCAAAACACTACTACGACAGGAAATTAAACGTGCAACACTTTAGAGAAGGAGAAATGGTCTATGTTCTCAAGGAGCCCAAAGTCGGCCAATTTAAACCCGAATATAAGGGCCCGTGCGAAATTATAGCTATTAACTACTCAACACACAACGCAAAGATACAAAAAGGAGATAAAACACGGATAGTAAATGTAAATAAGCTTAAACGATATATACCGGAAATCGAACAGGAAGAGGTTACAAATATAAGTATAAAATAAAAAAAAAATATTAAAATTGAACAAAAAAGACATGATACTAAGGTTAAGGGGTATAAGCCAGTAAAATAATAAATAATTAATATTTGAATAAAATAATAAAATAACTAATACTTAAATAAAATAATAAAACAATGGTATAAGAATAAAATAATAAAATCATAATATAAGAATAGTAAGATAAAGGAATACAACACTAGAAACGTCTAAATTAAACAATAGTAACATTTAAGGAAATAATTACATTGAATTAATAAAGGAAAAACGGTAAGAAACATCTAGCGACTCCCGGACGCCGCATAAAATAAAGGAACATTTAATCGAACATCTAGCGACCCCAAGACGTCATGAAAAAATTACACTAATACGAATCAATAAATAAACAAAATTTAATGAGAAAACTAGTAGGAGCTAATGCTTGGATCAAGACTAGGGTTTAATTAAATAGTCACTGGAATCCCCAGTAAAACCGTATATATTAATCGTATACAAATCACGAAGAAATAAAAGCATTGTAAGCACATTAAGTAAGCACTTCACCACGGAAGAGTGGGATAACGATCATCGGAATCCTCGGAGGCGCGCCAGTCAATAGATCGACGGGTCCCAGGCGACAGAGGCCGCGGACGATAAGAACAGGAGTCGCTATGACTAGACCAGGCAATGGCAGCTGGCACCTCAGGGCAACCTAAGTGATGATGGCGGCAAGGGAAGCGCATTCTGGATCCGATTCCTTGAAGCAGAAGGTTCCTCCAGACCGGAACAGATCCCCGACATACAGGGCAAACCCTACAGCAGAATAAGCAGCTCTCATACACGGCGTGACCATTATCGCACTGCCGAAAGTTTGGATAGATAAAATCACAGATAGGACAAGTGAATAAATCACGAAGCAGAGCATCTGCTTCGTCAGAGTTCTCAGCCGGAAGAGCCGGGGAAGTCGACTGAGCGGCAGCTAGCTCGCCTGACTCAGCAACTGCAACGCCTCCAGGAATATCGTCCGAAACACTGTCCTCATCCGAATCCAGGAACAGATTCCCCAATAGATCGTTCGGTACAGAAGAAGTTGGGCTAGAAGGCTCCGGTGCCAAAGGCTGATCGGCATCCCAGGGTGAAGCAGGCGGTGCGATACCGACCCAAGTATCAACGGGGTCTGGGTTAGGCCGGCAGGGACTAGCGCCCTACCAGGCTCATAAGGAATTCGGTAACTTGGTCGAGCCTGTAATAAGCAAAGGGATTATATAGAAACAAGTTAGAGGAGCGCAAAATAGAAGCTAAAGATACCACATTCAGCAGTCGAATGATTATCGCGATTACAAACAACGCACGACTTTCGCGCAGCGCTCGCTAAATTCACACTTGCCGACTCTGCTTACTTTTCAGCTTCGGTCACGGCTACGAACGCGTCCGTTGTCTTCTTACGCGAGACCAATTTCTTTTGCTGATCTGCATGATTTTGCGTTACTTCGCAAACGTCACCTTCAAAAATTCCGTTTGCAGAAAGCTCTGCTTGCCAGCACAAAAAATTAGCAACTTTTTCTAATCCAGTCTGTTCCTCGGGAACCTTAGCCGCATATTCATTATACGCGTACTTTAATGCCGACGGAAACTTCTTCGCGATCGATTGAATCAGATCCAAACTTTCTAAATGACCGGTCAAATTAAGCGATTTTAAAGCTGTAACCGCGTTCTTAATTTTCGTCGCAATTTGCAATAGCTTGATTTTTCCCGAATCAATGGATGGCATATCTTTTAAGTCATTTACGATTTTCTTCGCGATTACGCGCTTGTTTGCATAGTGCAATTCAAAGGTTTTCATGATAGTCGCCGGATCTCGTGTCATAGCTAACAACGTATCAACCGCTTTACGAGCATCGTCCTTGAGAGCCGCGAACAAACGGTTGACGTTCTCACTATCCGTATAACCTCCGAGTTCCGACGTCTTTTCGAAAGTTTCCTTAAAATGTAACGACTCAAGCGGATTTCCCGAAAAAAAAGGCAATGATTTTGCAGTCGTTAGTCGATTAATAAGTCGCGAATTCTCGTCGCTGAAAGTTGCCTCACGAACCGTGTGCAGAGTCGACTCAATAGCCTGAGTAAAACGTTCCATCGGGTCGCCCGCTGGTGCTCCGAAATTCGTTATATTAACACTCTCGACCGTGTTCCCTTGCGAAAAACACTCTCATTCTGCAGCGAGCCCGCTGGCTGCTGAACACGCGTAAAATTAATATTACTCGGACGCGCAGTACTACTAAACAAACCTCTTTCTCCTGCAGTCGGCAGAGGCATGTTGTAGTTCCACCCTGACTCCGTTGATGACACCGACCTGTTGTCATCCGCGCCTCGGTCACCATCCTCCCAATCACCGTTGCCCTGCCGCCTGTCAATTTCTTCGTCGGTAGCCTTGGTGTTGACTTCTTCTTGCCGTTATCGTTCGCCTGTTCTGCCACGGTCTCCTTCAGCTGGGCAGCTCCCTTCCGTGGCTTCTTGACTGGTGCCAACAAAGAGTCCTGACTTGAGGCTTTAATAGCTGCTCTAGTCGTTCTCTTTGGCGGCATTTTCGCAGTCACCCCGATCTCAAATTGCCGATTAGAATGAATCACTTAACGTCGTAACGCGTTTTTACGACCTTTTTACTTTACTTTATTTCCCGTCACTAAATTCCCGGGTTTCGGCACCAAAAATTGTTCAGGAATAAAATTAATAAAGTCAAGTAAAAAGTCAATAAATAAGACTCAAACAAATAATTATGACATTATAAAAATATATTGAAATAAACTATAAATCTAATACAAAAACGAGAAAATAGACTACGCAAAAAATAATAACTAAAACGCAAACTTAAAAAGAACTTAATTAAAAAATGAGCAATAGAACGTGAATGGATTTATGATTCGAGCTAACTGGATGAGGAGTTAGAGCGAAGTGACGACGCGTCGCAGACTCGCGCCCTTGCAGACCCGAGCACTCGAGCCGCCAGAAAACCCGGGCCCGCTAAAACAAAGGCGCTTTTCAGAGAATTACCGAAGGGACTCGAAGCAGTGCGCGCGCTCTTCTATATCTATAGCTATAAGCGTAGTCATATACACGTGCGAATGCCTCCCACCACTCGACTTTCTAGCCTGGCAGTCACAGATCGGCCCTTTAGCCTCTCCGCACTGAGAGTGACCCTCAAAATCCGCGGAGTAAAACTCCTAGAGGGGGTCGTGGCAGTCTAGGAATGATTATAAAATCACTCCTAACCGTATTGGCCTGAAGACACGAATCGCCTTGTCGATTCGCACATGTGAGAATCGAATGGCGTAAAAACGTTCGCTAAACTAATACTGGGCAAAATAAATATTAATAAATACGTCGCACTGCCCTTATCACTAGTAGCCCTTGATTACGTCCGGAACAACTTCAAAAGATAATGAAAATAACTCATCCTCAGTGAAGAGTTAAGTCTGACTTTTGTCATAATTTCGTTAAAGTCCGCTGACTACACATTTGTTTATTTAAAGCTCAGACTGTCGTTTTAATCCGGTCTAGAAAAAAATTACCATAAACCATTTACTCATCTTGACATGTTCTATATTGTCAAAATGTGGGATTACTCATCACATTTCTTCTTTAGCTTTCTTATTTTGATATGTAAGGAAAAAATTAGTTGACTAGAATAATGTCGTCTTATCCGGTCTATAAAATTCAACAAAAATTATTTCAAAATATTAAAAATTATTCATCATCAGTGAAGAGTTAAGTCTGACTTTTCTCATAATTTTGTTATAGTCCGATGACTACACATTTTTTTATTAAAAGCTCAGACTGACGTCTTTATCCGGTTTATGAAAAAAATGCAATCATT
>QLYP01000571.1:45664-81287 GCA_016647725.1 Nasonia giraulti
GCTCAGACTGACGTCTTTATCCGGTTTATGAAAAAAATGCAATCATTTATCTATGAATTATGCCATAGTTTATATAAAAGTATAGTTACTTATCACGTTTTTTTAGCGTTTTATATCTGAAATGTAAGGACCATATTTGAAGACTAGAATAGTGTCGTTCTTATACGGTCTATGATATTCAACTAAAATTACTTCAAAATATCGTAAATAACTCATCCGTAGTGACGAGTTACGTTGGGTACTAATCATAATTTCCTTATGATTCAATAACTCAAGATTTGTTTAATGAAAGCTCAGACTGACGTCTTAATCCGGTCTAGGAAAAAAATGCAATTATTCATATACGAATTATGACATAATTTACATAAGAGCATAATTACTTATCACGTTTTTTTAGCGTTTTATATCTGAAATGTAAGGACCATATTTGAAGACTATCACTTTAGTTGACTCAAATAGTCATTATATTATCTAATACGTCCTTACATGCTCTTTTTATTATTATATTTATAGTCCGCTGACTAAACATTTTTTAATCAAAAGCTTAGATTGTCGTTATTATCCGGTCTAAGAAAATAATGCAATAATCCATGTACTTATCATGATATATATTTTATGAAGCTATGCTTACTCTCCACATTGCTTCTTTAGTTTTTTTATTTAGCCGTAAGGATAAAATTTGTGGACTAGAATAATGTCATTTTTATCCGGTTTATAAAATTAAATACAAATTACTCCAAAATATCGAAATTAACTCATCTTCTGTCACCAGTTTTATCTGGCACTTATCATACTTCTGTTATAATCCGATCAGTAAACATCAGTTTATCAAAAGCTCAGACTGTCGTCTTTATCCGGTCTATCAAGATTCTACTATGCAAGGTCATTTAACCGTCCATAGTGTCATAAAAGAGCGATACATAACTTGTTTCTGGGTTACCGGATAGTGAATGTATTTGCCAAAAATTGGTTACCGGAAAGTCAACTAAAGTGTGTGTGTGTGTATATATATAAAACTTCAAGCCGGTTTTCCGGTATGTATTCACATATGCTTTCCGGTGATTGGTCGACTTTCCGGTAATTACAGGAAAACCCCGGCATTTAACTGCACTTTCCGCTAATCATATATAATTAAACACGCTTTCTGGTAATCTAAAATAAAGTGGTAAGATTATACTATAATTTATCATTGCCAAGTATTCTGACCCGTTTTCCACGACTTTAAGCATTTTGTGAAACGTATTAATTCAACCAATCTTCCAAGTATTGGAACCCATTTTCCACGACCTTAAGCATTGCTTGATGCTGAATAATTTCAACCAAACTCCCACGACCTCGTCATCGATTTAGAGTTATTTAGCAGGAGTTATTTAAGCTGTGACTTTGTTAGGGTAGTTTGTAAGGGATTATTGCTGTTTAGAATCGTAAAATCGGCAACACAAGATCTAACGAACATCAAATTTATTGCACCAAGTATGTTCATTGGAATGTAGTTGCAATTTATATGTTTTGTGTAACGCTCAAGGTCCTGAAAAAATCAGTCTATAAACTGTGCAGGGGTTAAATTGATATTTATGTACTTGTGACTACTTTGTCTAGATGTTCTATTCAAGAATGTAATTTTTTAATTATCAAAAGCCACTTTATCTGTATGTGTCTTAAGAATCATACCAAAGGTCGTGAAAAGTATATCGCGATTAATAGTGTAGTAAATGTTTAATCTTTCAAAAAATAAGATCTTATGCTTGCCCGAATTCACCATAATATCAAGATAGTATTGGACATTTAGTTGCAAACGATATTTTATGTATGATGCTTAGGGCCGTAGAAAGCAGTCTGAAACACGCTACAGTCGATAAGTGCACATAAAAAACTTCTGCACGATTCATTTATGTTTTTTATATAACGTTTTAATATTCTTGATTTATGAGATTGATTGGATGTTAAGCTGATTTGAAAAATCGTACGAAAGGTCGTGAAAAGTAGGTCGCTATTGATAGTGTAATAACTGTATAATTATTTGGAAAACAAAAACTTATGCTTGCTTGAATTCACCATAATATTAGGATAGTAATGAAAATCTAGTTGCAATCGATATTTTATGTATAATGCTTGGGGTCGTAGAAAGCACGTTGTAAAACTGCAGTTAATTTGGTAGGAATCAATATGTATGCATAAGGTCGCGAAAAGTCGGTCTTAAAGTCGTTTTAATTTTTTAATTTGAAATTTCATCAATATAATGAGCAGAGCGTCATAGGTTTGAGATAAGTACATCATTCTACCGAAAGAAAATGTCAATACGGCTTTTAGTTTTTTTTGGCATTTGAAATACTAAATACCCCGTGGCGGATTTGCAAAGCTATAACTCCCACCTCCCCTTAAGTGTGTGTGTGTGTGTCGTTTCTCTGTGAAATCGAAGATAAAAATTTTAATTTTTGCCTAAACTGTACATATATGTTCTATATGTTGTACTTGACTAAAAAAAAATTCAGCGCGATTCCTTTATTTGGCTTCAAGTTCTAGCTGGTCAATGTTAAGATTTCAAGCAATTGTTGCCTATTTTCAATTATTTGTAGCTTATAAGAGATGCATTTTTAACTAAAACTACCCAAATACTTTTTTTGTGAAATTTTCTGAATTTTTCAATAACAATACTTTTAAAGGCCTATATATATATATATATATATATATATACATGTATGAGGCATTATTTGTCAACCGGACACCCCCCTGCTCTCTAGAATTGTTTAAACTTTTAAGAGTCAATCAAGGATTCAAAATTTGTGTTTTTCGTCTAGTTTTTGGAGCCGAGTGGCGTTTTTCGATTTTCAAAATGGCTGACACGATATGGCGGATCCAATATGTCAGCCGTATAGGCTCTTGCAATTGAAAATAGAAGATAACCTTTTGACTGGCTCTAAATTTGATACTCAGGGGTTTTTGGGGTCGATAATTATAATTCTGATATCCAAATTACTAAATTCAAGATGGTGAATCCAATATGTCATCCTTATGGTCCCTAGATATTCAAAATGGATAATAAGCGTTCGACTGGCTCATAATTTGATACACAGGGTTTTTGGAGTTCATAATTACAATTTTGATGTTAAAATGTAAAATTTAAAATGGTGGACGGATATGGTGAATCCAACATGATGGCGTATATATATATATATATATATATATATATATATATATATATATATATGGGTGCTTCTCTGTGAAATCTAGCGGTCAAAAAATAAATATCGGGATAACTCTGGGAATATGTTCCTTAGGTATCCATGCGTATCCCTAAATTTTTTCAGATTTTTTTCATCATTATTCTTCGAGTTACAGAGGGTCAAAGTAGGTGATCTAAGCATTTTTTGCATTTTTGACACATTTTAATTAATTCATAGCTTCCCAGGGAAGCATTTTTCACTATAGATATACCGATAGTTTTTTTTTTGTAAAATTTTCTCACTTTTTCAATAAAAATACTTTTAAATGCTAGATATATGTTATACCTGTCTTATAAGCCATTTAAACCTTAATATTAGTAAAAGCAAGAATAACAAAAAATCATAAGAATACTTTTTTTCTTAGAATTTTTCGTAGAATTTAGTTGTATTTTTTTCAGTCCCGTACAGGGTTTATTTTGAGACATTAAACATTAGATTGATTTTTTTAGGTTATAAAATGGTCAAGACTCATTCTGGGACCTATGCTGGGACTTTTGCACTATAAAAAGCTATCTCCATGAATTTTTTGGTAGTCCTAGTCCGGATCAAAATCTTGCTTTTACTAATATTAAGGTTTAAATGGCTTATAAGACAGGTATAACATATATCTATGCATTTAAAAGTATTTTTATCAAAAAATTCAGAACATTTCACGAAAAAAAGTATTTGGGTAGTTTTAATTAAAACGGCACCCCTTATGAGTTACGAATCATTGAAAATAGGCAAAAATTGCAAAAATTGCTTAAAACGCCGTTAGTACAATGCCGACTCTGTACGATGCAGCCAGGTCGCCTCAGTGTACGCCGCGCTTTCTTCGCGTGCAAAGTTGTTCGGCTAGGTGCGCTCTCTATAGCCGCGCCGCGATGTAACCGGCTTCACTCTACCGGGTTCGTCGGAAGGACGCGATAAGGTTGCGGAATAAAGAAGCATGCGTTTGTGTTCTATTGCAAAGTAATATATTCCTTTACGATGTTGATATAATGTAACGCGTGGCCCGAGAGGACGGTTTCGCACTCGTGGCTCGCACTGAAGACGAGCCGATGACTTGGTGGCAGCGAGCCTCGGCTTAGGCGTCGGCAGCCAATTCCATATACTGTTAATCGCGCAGTAACTGTTGACATAAACTTACGGTCTCCGCGTGTCCGCCTGCGACCGATGTGGAAAATCCTAATGGGCCGGGAGGCGTCCCTCCTGGTTGAAGCAGTGACGTTGCTGGGTCACCCAACAACGTTAATATTTATGAATAGCGGATTGTCAGGAAAAAACTTACAGTAAGTGTAGTCGATCGCCGGTATATACATGTATATTACAGGATATGTCTCGTCCCTGCCGGACGACGGGTGGAGAGGAGATAGAGGCGTTGCTCTCTCACAACCTTATTGATAAAGGCAACATCAATCTATTTTTTGAATATATACCAAGGGATTAAGTCAACGTAGGAGAATATTTCTACAAATATTGTAGAATAAATTAACTTTAGTTGATGTTCAAAATAGGTATGTGTTAGGAGTCACATACAAATCATCTAGAATTGAAAACTGAGAAAAGGCCTATGATTTTTGAGAAAAATATAATGTCTGATAAAGCCATAACTTGAAAGTCTGAACAATTTATTTCTGTTAATTTTGAGATATTCTGGACCAGAAAACAAATTTTGGACGAGATTTAAAAGATTTTTTTGCGGTTTGACACTAAGTAGCCTATATATAACTTGACTTTCACAATATACTGTATTAAATATTGTTTTAAGAATTTGCGTTGATTTTACAATAATTATAGTTTTACTTACTTGCTAACTGTATTAAGTATACCAGGTAGAAGTGGAGCTGCTAAAGATGGTTCACGATGTATAAATGTACTCAGTATAATAATACATAAGCCCAGTTCTTCATCTGTATATTCTTCTTTTAATATTCCGCAATCTGGACATCTACAATAAACATGATTTGTAAAAATGATTATTGTATGAATTTCTTTTTTATTTAATAATATAATTATAGAAATAGCTGAATAACAAAGAATAAATTCCGGTTACGGAAGGTCAAGATAAAAAGGATCGTATTCTAAAAAAATTGAAGACTACTATAATCATAAAAATAAATAAAATATTTTATTTTATCTGGACAATGCTTAGAAAAAGTTTTATTTTCTATCAGCTAGGTAGGCAGGTTAAAAAGTTTAAGTATTTAGATTTTTATATGGATTCATATTTTGCTTAAAGCGCTTCCAGCACTTTGCAAACTTTTATACGCTCCTGCTTTGCACGCTTCTGGCAGATGACTTCTCCTTCTGCTAGGCGTAAACATAAACATGTGTACTGTCTGCAAAGGAGAAGTTTTATTTAATTGTGTTTATTTAGTTGTAAAGTGTGACAAGCTGTAGAAGATATATTGGAGCCTCCAAGGATTGTCTCCGATGCATCTCCTCCTGAAATTCTTCTACACGCATTGGTCTAGCTGCAATTATTTAGGTTAGACTATGTATATATTTTATATTTATTTCTATTTATTTATTGATTTGTTTATATATACATATGGGCATGATTTAAGAAAAGTTAACATATATTTTTAGGTTGGAATCAATAAGAAGTATTCACAGAAATTTCCAACTTGAGTTTGGAAACAATTCTCTGTCGATGCTCTATTGTATCCTCCAGCAGCATTTCAATTCCGATGTAGTAAAAAGTTTGACGATGAGAGAGGTTTGTGTTACTGCTGCTATTGTTAGAGCAGAAACGTGTGTGTACCTATAGCTGGTGATGACAAGGTAGAGATGACAAGGATAACCTGGAAAATGTGTAAAGAAGCGTTCAGGGAGAAGCTATCGGTTACAGTGATAGGCAGACCAGTAAGCAAGACTCTTGTGAGAAAATTGAAGCAACAAGCAAGAGAACAAATAAAGGAAACAAATAAAAGGAGTCAAATACAAGCTTGTTTATCTTTTACCGTATGTAAATCTTAATTGTTTGTGATAAAACGTAGTGGATTAATTACTGATTAATATGATTATTGATAATACGTTTTGTAGGAGACAGAGATTCGAATCGAAGATGAAGTTGACTTATTAATGTCTAGTGAATTGAAAATGCTAACACACATTTTTAAACAAGAATTATAAGTTTGTCATGAACAACAAGATGAAAATATGCATCAAGTAAGAAAGTTTTTATAAATACAGTGATAACCTTTCATGATATCATTCAATTATTGTGTTTTGTGTTTAGATGATCTACTGGGAATGGAAGAAATATATGGAGAGTTGTGTTTTACTTTTATAAGTTGCAGCAGATATATTTACAAGTATTACGTCTGAAATTCTTTTAAGGGAAGTTTTATCATCTGCGTAAGCATATAACTTTCTTTGCAGTAAGTCATGCATTTCATTTATTAATATATGTTTGTATTACCATAGTTAAATTTTTACGAAATATGATTCAAATTTTTCGATTTGGCAGAAATGCCAGCTGTTTGTAGAAGAGTCAATTTTTCTCATAAAGAGATGAATATTAAAATTATGGATTTTGATGATTTGTTAATGAATATAGAAAGGATTTGGTCTGAAATGTAACCATTTTATACAAATATTCCGGTAATCGTTTTGAAAAATTGACTTCTCATTATATTATAAACATTATCAAGTTATCGTTACTCATAAAATTGTTTTTAGATTGTTACAGAGTTACCAAGGATCCTTAAAGGAAGCTTAGTACGAGACAATAAGTGGCATCCTTGCTTCAGATAGAGATGATCGACAAGCAGCTGAACAACGTTTGGCATCTTTGGAAGTTACAGAAGAGTTTGGTATTCATCTTACAGATTTTGTAATAGATCCTAATGGACCACTAGCCATTCGACAAGTAGCTTCTGTTTTATTAAAACAATATGTGGAAAACCACTGGAATCCAGTTGCTGAGAAGTTTCGTCTTCCTGAACTTAAGCCCCATATAAAAGAAAAAATTAAAGCTCTATTACCTCTTCGGTTACGTCAATCTATAAGTAAGGTAGGTATTCTTTCTATGATATAATCTTGAAAAAAATCATCAACCCTTAATTCTTGTTCTCTTTATATTGCATCTTAAAGGTAAGAACTGCTGTGGCTTATGCAATATCGATAATCGCACATTGGGAATGGCCTGAAAATTGGCCAGGATTTTTCGACATCTTAGTGAGTTCTGGAGAAAATGAATTTGCTGTTCATGGTGCCATGTGAGTATTGACAGAATTTACTAGAAAATTGACTGATACTCATTTGCCCAATGTGAGTCCAGTGATTCTGCAAGAGATGTATCGAATTATTCAAAGTGATACTGTAAGTTCATTTGAGTTTTACTGCTGAAATCAGACCGAATCATTTTCTTACAATTTACTACATTTACAAATTTGTCGTGAAAATATACTATATTTTCACCCCGATTTTCAGGCTCGAAAAATGGTCATTTTGGCCGTGTGTGCAATAAAATATAATTGTTTACGCATAATTCATGAATGAAAAATTAATAACTGTATCTATTTTTTTTATTTTCCAGAAGTATCGCGGGCAAGTCGAAATAGGCGAGGTCGTCGTTAAAATATTTCTAAATAATATAACAGTGATGTTATAAGTAGAAAGTTGTTGCTGCGATGCCTGCTGAGATTGTATTTTCTGTAGTTGCTTTCGTTGACGGCTTCTTATAGTCCGCTGTTCTTGCCCTTGCGTAGTAATCAGTGTTTGATGCTGCTGGTTTAAAGTATTTGAATTTAAATTTGTCGGTATAATCGGTCTATTAGTTGCCTTCTGTTGATGATACATTGTGTTTACCGATGATATAGTAGTTCTCACCGGGTAATCAGTCATATTGACGTTTTTTTTTTTAGTGTGCTGCATAGATCATAGTCATATGCATAATAATTTGGCTCCGGATTTGTGTTATAATTAGTATTACTGTGAATACAGTTAATGCACTTTTTTAAAGAATTTACACCATCACTTGTTTAGTGTGCTTAAGAGCAGTTAAGACACTCAGTTACATTGGTACACTTTTTATCATTGTCACTGTCACTGTGTTTTGTTCACCATATCTAGCACAGTTGTTACATGGTCTAATGTTAATCAGATCGTGGGCTTTGCAGTTTTGATAATCTTCAAAAATTTTACTTCTGTTTTCTTTGTTATGTTTGTATAGTTCAGCCGGAACTTCCATTAGGAAAGTACTCGTGTTATTGTATCTATTATTGTACATGTATAGAACTGTAGCTTTACTTGAGAAATTGCTAAAATTCCTTACAATACTATCTTCTTCTGAAGCTTCAATGTTCATTTATGTGTAATTGTCGATTCCAATGATTCTTAATTTAGTAATGTTTGTACTTGTACCTTATGTAATCACACATATACAGACCAGCTGGACTACCGGTGTGGTTTTATTTTCTTTATTTAATATCAAGTGGCGCAGTAGCGGTAGCCAGGGTAGCCGATAACGACGTCTAGGTAGAGTGAATCGTGTTTTTTTGTGTCTTACTGTACTTATAATGGTCGTGAACAGCGAAAATGTACACCTATTCAAATTTTTTAACACACATTATCAATCATAGCAACCATACCAATATTTTGCGACAGAACTATCAGTGTTTTTATGTAAGTGATGTAAATGTTACAAAAAGTCATGGTCAAAAGGTGCTAAAGATGCTTATATTTTATTTTTAGTACAAATATGAAATATGCAATAAGATTTACAAAAAAGGACTAAAATGTCTAAAAAAAATTGACTTTCAAAAAAGCAAAAGGTTAGGCGAGTTTGATATATTCCGCAAATAAATGACAGATTTTATTTTGTTTTCTGGTGAACAACTAACATTTTCTTTTTATGTATAAGATCGTGGTACAAACATTTAAGCACAATAAAAAGGGCGTGGCAAGTTATGTAGTAAGTATTTTAACAGTTGTTTCTAATAGATCATCATATAACTTAACTTCAAGTTAAGTAAGCCCTTAGTTATACAAAACAATTTTTTGCTTAATTATCATTAAATATAATAAACTTGACTTTGTTCGATTGATCTCAGTTCTTTTTTATCTGTCATTTATTTGCGGAATATATCAAACTCGCCTAACCTTTTACTTTTTTGAAAGTCAATGTTTGATTTTTTGTAACATTTACATTACTTAGATAAATTGTTGTTTAGACAGGTGATTATTAGTTCTTCTTTTATATTCAGAAAAATACTTTTAATTTGAATTTTCTTCTCAGAAGTTAAACATTTAATTGCCTTTTTTTAATATCAATGTCAGTATCACTATTTCTTGTCACTTTTATTTTAGTTATATTTTTTTGTAGAGGCCTTGGCAAATTAATAACATTAGTGTACAGCGGTTTTTTAGTTTTACTTTCTTTTTGATTTAATTGAAGTTTTTCCATTAGTAAGTCGTTCTTTTCTTTTAATTCATTGACTAGTTGTCTCAGCAACAAATTTTCTGTTTTGATAAGTTTAAAATCACTCTCCATATCATACTTATCTGTATTTAGTATATCTTGTGTTTTGTTTATAGTTTTAGCTAGTAATTCCCTTCTAATTTCTTTTAAATTTTTGAGTTTGATTTGTGCAACTTACAATCTTGCTGAGTCACTTGGTTTTTCAGTTAGCTGTGTTCAGGACAGATTATAATGCGATCACTTATAAATTTATAGTTTCTGCATTTTTGTGTCAAACAACTATAATGGTATGCTCCTTCGCAAATGATGCAAATCGCTGTTGGTGATGTTTTGCGTTCAGAACACGTTTAATTATTCTCACTCTCGTCGGGAGGATCTTGTCCTTCCGCCATGTTGAAACGTATGATTGGATTATGATGGATGATACTATATTACCACATTAATATACTTTTTCATTTAATATTTTCTGACCTATAAATTTAAAATAATCTTATTATTATATTTAATTTAAATTAAAGACTTCAATGTTATTAACTCAAATTTTTATATTAGACAACAATTACATTTATAATATTAACTAATAAATGGACGAAACTGACATAGTTACTTTGATAAATGCGCCATTATATGACAACAGATCTCGTATTAAGTATATAAGAAAACCGAGTTAATACAATCACAATGTCATATATCATCCATAACATCTATATTTTGTCGCGCATTTTTTAAGTTAATTCGTCTCATTGTCAGATCTCGAAGTAAAGAACATCTAAAAACTATGACCGTCACCATGACGAACATTTCGTTATTTCCCATTTATCGTCTCTAGTGATGTAGTTGTGTCTTGACGTTAAAGTTAGTCCTTTTTCTCTGATGTTTTGTCCGTCGTAAATAAAATCTCATCCCTTTGGTATTATGTTTAATATATCACATCGCATAAAAATAAATATATTTTTTTAATAACTACATAATATTACTCAATAATAATACATTTTTCGAATATAATTTAAATTTAAATAAGTATTATGCTTCAATGTTGAATGTAATTACTTCACATTTTAAGATAAAATTAGATTTTAACAATAGTATATTATTTTACTATCGTTTCTGTTTCATAATTCTATTATTATAAATTTGTGGATTATCTATATTTAAAAGTTGAATCAATGCAATAACCAAATGTGATTTTATATGACGGTATTTTTACTTAAGCATTATTTTATTTTACGCACGACAATCAATACCTTCCTGTAATGCTGTTTTTATACATGTTATACATTACATAGTCTTTATGAAACACAGTTGCTTATATGTGATATTAATAAAATTGTATTATTTTTTGCTATAAGCAAATAAAGAACTTCTCTTTATCTCTTCCTCTCTCTCTCTCTCTCTCTCTCTCTCTCTCTCTCTCTCTCTCTCTCTGGTGAGTCACTTTGACAGCTTTTCATTCTGCTCCTACTTTCGCACTGCTTTTCTGCCGCTTCTTGCCTTCGGGCCCTCTTTTGTTGTAGATTGTTGCACGCTCTTTTTTGCAACCTTTACGACGACGTATAAATCGCTGAAGGTTGCAATTTATTTTCTACATCTTTTCTGCACAAACTTTCTGCACGGCTTCTAACCTCAAAATCTACTCGGCTCGGCTTGGCTTGGTTTCCCGCTCACACGGCGTCTCTCTTCGCTCCTAATCAACATCGAGGAGACATCTACCGCATCGAGGGAGAACTTCTAAGGCGTCTGCACATTGTTTGAGGTCGGTACTTTCTCGCTCTTTACACTAACGCTCCATCTAGCCGTAAGAGTTATAACACCGACTCTATCACTCCGTCGATAACTTAAATTCACACCACGAATTTCTGGTGTGCTTTTTGCAAGCTCCATTACCATGTCAAATGTCTGAACACCATCAACATCAAGACAGTCGTGGTAAACGATAGGCAGTTTATAGCCTGTCCTCCCTGTGCGGACGCCAAGGGTGTCAAAGCGGGACTCAGGTCAACATCAGCGGCGGGGGTGACCGCGACAACAGCGGCTAACAAGACCACCCCAAAACAACCGGAGACGAAGAAGACGAGATCGGCACCACCATCAGCCAATACTTCACGAAGTACATCACCAGTTCGCTTATCACCAACCATCGAAGCTGCATTGAAGGACATTCGTGAAGCTCTCGATGACATCCGCAATGCTCATGCGGAAGCCATCCAGACACAAAACATCGTGACGGAGAGGATCTCGAGAATTGAGCAACGTCTTAACCCGCTGGAGAAGCGTCTAAAGGCCCTCGATGAGCTGCCTGCACTCAAGATTCACATACTTAATGCTGAGTCCACCATCACCGAGTTGCAGGCACAAGTCCAAGATCTCTCATCGAGGAGCCCAGCACTGCAGCAAGACAACAACAACAACAGCAACAACAGCAGCAGCGCTGCGGAAATTAGCAGCCTCCGCAGTGAGCTGGCTGAGGTCAAACGGCGGCAGGAGCAGACCTCAAATAGTGTTGTTGTCATCACAGGCTTGCACTACACCCGTGAGACCTCGCTGCATCTTCTCGCGTTTGCAGTCATAAACGCACTTGACCCAACGGTCCTGCGGAGAGATGTTGCATCCGTCAGGGCCATGGGTAGGCTCGATGCACCCCGGAACACCGCCAGGAGTGATGGCAGATTGCCACCATTAGCCGTCACCCTCTCGTCGAGTGCACTAGCACGAGCAATCGTCGTTGCCAAAGCTCGTAAACGCAAGCTCCACACCAACGAGCTGGACGCAACCGTGATGGAGGAGGCCAAAGCTCTGAGCCCTGACCACCAAGGGCTCATAAACATCAATGAGCTACTCCCCACCGACGTCCACAAGCTGCGTTCACGGGCTAGGCTGGAAGCCAAGAGGAGGCAGGGCTGCCGAACGTTCGTCAGGGACGGAAGATTGTTCGTGCGCTGCAACGATGACAACGAGCGTGCCACCGTCATCACCACCGACGCCGAGCTGGATAATTTTTTAGCTCGGATCCCGCTCGCCGTAAACATCACTCCACAATGAAGTTGCCACACATACATTTCATCCTTTCACGTCCGCCATCAAGCTCATCCGCCGTGTCTTCATCGGGTTCTAAGGTATCTCTGTCTGAAGGTCTAAGGGTCTGTCATTTTAATGTGAACTCTCTCACGGGTCACATTGAGATGATCAGGCTCTTTTTATCCACTCGCTCTTTATTCCACGTAATAGCTGTTACTGAGACTTGGCTAAGCGAGAGGGTGACATCCAGCCGTTCGCTGGATGATTACCTGTTCTACAGACGAGACAGAAACAGAAACGGTGGAGGTGTGGCCCTCTATATACACAAATCTCTGACGGTTAGTGTTATTTCTTCATCCGACGGTGAATGGTCCGGCAAGCCAGGCAAGCCTGAATACCTCTTTTGTGAGATATCGGCCAAGGGAGTTTCTCCCATCTTCGTGGGGCTTGTGTATCGTCCACCTCATGCTCCTTTTTTCCAAGGCTCTAACTTTATTAACGAACTAACAACTCACATGCACAACTACTCCACGAAGGTTATAATGGGGGACTTTAACTCTGACCAACTATCCTCATCTGAATATGCCAATTTCATCAGGGCCTTCATTGATGAGAACTCTCTTTCGTCCGTTCCCTATGGTGCCACGCACCATAAACAGGGTTCTGACACCTGGCTTGATCTGTGCCTAATCGACGAGCAGGATCGCCTGCAGTCATACTGGAAGACAGACGCACCTTTCATCAACAGACACGACCTTATCACGGCCACTCTCGACGTACAGATTCCACGCTACGTACCAAATACATACTCATACAGAAACTTTAAAGGAATCAGCGCTGAGAAGCTGAGAGACTTTCTTAGCGAATGTGACTGGTCATCTATCACCACTTCATCACTTGACGACTGTATATCTTTACTTAACGCTAACCTCACTAACGCCATCAACCTCCTCGCTCCATTGCGGACTGTGACACCAGGACGACAACGTCACCCGTGGTACACTGCGGCTCTTCGTGGCCTCGTATCCGAGAGCAATAGACTTTACAGGCGTTTCAGGGACTCCAGGCTCGAATCAGATCGACGCGTTTACAGATTAGCTAGAGACTATGCTCACAAACAAGTCGAGGAGGCCAGGCTGAATTATTACTATTCACGTCTGTCCACCTTGACCGATATTGCTGAGATCTGGAAAGAGCTGGAGAAACTTGGAATTTCTGCCACCAAGGCCCCCTTACCATCTAGATTTACCACAGATGAACTCAACACGCATTTCAGCGCGATCTCAAATGATCCGCTGGCTCCTGCTATTGAGGATTATCTTTGTTACCCTGGAAAGTCTTGACCTCCCGGAACATTTCGAATTCAAACCTACAATGGAATCGGACGTGTTGGCTGCGGTGTCGCACTTTGACACTCAGGCCAGGGGGAGCGACGGCATCCCACAGGTTGTCATCTCAAAAGCATTGCCGGTTCTTGCTCCCTCACTAAGTCGTATTTTCAATCTGCCTGGAAATTGTCATTTGTGCGCGCACTCAACAAAGTCAGTTCACCAACAGCCCTGACCGATTACCGTCCGATTTCACTTCTCTGCTTTCTTTCCAAGGCTCTGGAGTGGCTAATGCACAAGCAAGTCTCAGAATACCTTGAATCAAGTCTCTTACTAGATAACCTTCAAACAGGCTTCCGCACTGATCACAGCACTCAGTCTGGCCTAATTAAGCTAACTGATGATGCCAGAGCTGGGATAAACAAAAAGAAAGTAACACTATTCCTTCTCTTTGACTTTAGCAAGGCGTTTGACACTGTGTGTCACGTCAGGCTCCTGAGAAAGCTATCCACCTTTGGCTTCTCAAAGCAAGTTATCCGCTGGTTTGCCTCCTACCTCTCTGGTAGAGAGCAGGCCGTCGTTGGTGACAATAACGAACGTTCTTCACCTCGGCGTCTCAACATCGGCGTCCCGCAGGGGTCCGTTCTGGGTCCCCTGCTGTTTGCATTGTACATCAATGACATCGGTTTCTGCCTTGATTCCGATGTTTTCCATCTCATTCTACGCGGATGACTTGCAAATTTACAGTCAATGCCACCTCGAAGAGCTCGATTCTTTATCAAACAAGATGAGTGCCAATGCTAAGAGGATTACTGGTTGGGTTGCACAGAATAAGCTAAAACTTAATGTTGCTAAAACTAAAGCAATTGTCCTGGGCTCTCCCTACTACATAAACGCATTACCCTCAACAGCTAACACTTTCATTAACATAGGGCCCAGGTCAGCTTTGAATCTTCCGTGCGTAATCTGGGATTGGTGCTCGACTCTAAGCTTACGTGGAGGGAGCATATTACACAAGTGTGTAAGCGTGCTCACACGCTAATGTACAGGCTTTACTTTTTCAGGAAAAGCACCAATCTCAGGTTGCGCAAGCTCTTAGTGCAGACCCTCCTGTTTCCTCTTATAGACTATTGTTCTCTCGTATACTGTGACCTGACGCAGGAACTCGACCTAAAACTTCAGAGGCTCGTGAATACAGGAATTCGGTACATCTATGGTGTAAGAAGAGCACATCTCCCTATACAGGCGGGAGTTGCAGTGGCTAACCACTGCCGGACGCAGGAAGTATTTCACTGCTTGTTTCCTAAGAAAAATGTTTAACACAGCCGTACCATCATACGTACTGGCATACTTTGACTTCCGCGTGACACTTCGGCCTGTTAGGGGGGAGGTGATACCTCTGGATATTCCGACATTCGCGTCGGAGACGCTGAGGAACTCGTTTCATATCAGCGCCTCATACATATGGAACAACCTACCATCTCACATTCGTAACACTACATCTGTCTCAGGTTTCAAGAGACTAGCTAAAGAGCACTTTCTTGAGCTTGTAAATACAAATACAAACACTTGAATCTCTTGTACACATTCACGCAAACGCACACACTCACACACTCTCGCTTAACCCATCTTCACATTATCATACTATCACAATACACATGTTTGCTGTACTACTATTCCTTCTGTATACAATTTATCGTACAACATATTGTACGCCAAATAAATCTAATAAATCTAAGTCTAAATCTCTCTCTTGCCGCCCCCGGGATATGACATTGTGGAAGCCGCCGCCGAGATGGTTCTTATTCCACTCAGCTGTCAAATATATTCAAGATAATACTAACTACATGACTAGGCTGTGATTCGCCATAAGCGTTTTCTTAACAACTGTTCATAAATTACTTAAATAATACTTATTGTTATTGTACAAAAATTTCAGACTTGTATGATTAGTAATATAAGTAACATGTAGCATCTAAATTTTGAATCCAATTAATTGAGGCATTCATAAAGAGTACATTTATCCATATTATAAAAGATGTAGAAAAGTGGGGCAAAATTAGATAAGAGTATTTACCTTGTATAATTATATTCATCGCTAATGCGAAAAATACTTTGTTTTAAATTACTGTCAGCGTGATGATTTTGTTCGAATAAATAGTCATTTTCTTGTATTTTAAACGGTCCGTATCTGTAAAATAAAATTTAATTAATAATTTCAGGCATTTTTTAACTGTACTTTATTGCCATATATTTAACTTGGATGCTCAATTATATTTAATAAAATCGAAATTTTGTTACAGATTTTACAAAAGAGATAATATCAACTTGGTTGAAAATAAACACATGTTTTTATTTCTTGTTTTTATTACATAACAAAAACATATGGTATTATAACAAGTTTTTGACGTTTCAATTTATTACATCATAAAAGCATATGATGTAATTTTGTAATAATTATAGTTTATGCATTGAATTCTATATCGATGGCTGCGTGGAATAACAATGTACCTTAGCGGCGACTTGGGAAACGTCGTATCCTGGCGGCATTTATGTAAATCTCGTATTTTAGAAGCGATTTTGGTTATCTAGTTTTTTAGTGGATGCACTGCGAAAACTTCAAATACGACTTCACAAGGCATAAAATGTCTGTGAAAAATTCTGATAAAAATTAGAATGACTTATTTTTAATTTTCTTTGCTTGTATTATGAAAACTTATTCATATGCGAATCGAATTCAACTTAATGAACGAATTAAATCATATTATTTTGATATTTTAAATTAATACATTCTCAAACTAAGCTGTATGTTACGCGTGTGTATTTTACCAAAAATACAACGTTTCTCGACCGATAAAATACTAACAATGCCGATCGATGCACGCGTTATCATGCTCTGCTTCTTATCCTGTACCAAATCGCCTGACACAATTTGACATACCCATTTTGACCCCGACTAGGAATTCGCTACTTCACGCCAGATGTAACTATACGGCTTTGATCCATAAACAAATATACGTACGAAATCATGCATGTAATCGAGTGAAAATCTGGGCCGCTCCCGGCATGCCTTGGGTTTAGTATGGGTTTAATTATCAAATTGTTTAAATCTCATCCAAACCAATACATATGTGCTGTTTTTCATAGCAGCTTCGGATAGGCAATAAACTTCTATATGATCTGTAGAAATTAAAAAATCAGTTTTTATATTTTTAAAAACCGAATTGACTGATCCGGCATGTATCTTCTTACCAAATTTTATTTTGGTACGAAAAAATTGTTTAATACTGTTTATTGTTTCCGCAGGAAGTCGTATTAAAAAGTAACTCAGCCTTCTAGACAAAGAAAACATATATCTTATTGTCAACATTTTGATATTTTATAATAAATTGTAACGAGTGGCGAGGTATTCGTATTCTCGCGCGCTCGTTTGTCGCGAGACTTTAAATTAGGGCAGCAGACGACGCTGTCGTGCGGCTGTACCAACAGCAGACCGTAGAAAGGGAGTTCGAGAGGGCACTCGAGGACAAAGCCCGAGGGATCATCAGACTTTTGCTACTAGCTTGCGAGTAAGGAGGTCGTCTCCAAATCCGCGAAGAACCCGCTATTGGGACTGATCTGACCTGTTACCGTTTAGGGACCTGCTACGGAAGTGCCGACGTGGACCTGGAGAGACGCTTCTACCGTTCGATGTTATACGCTTCCTGACGCCGGGGCATCCGATCGCCAAAGTGTGGAGGTGCAAGTCGAGGATGAATCCTCGCACCGGCGTAAGTCTCGCGAGTGTTTGCCACAGAAAAGCCCGCGCGAATCGTCGTCGACCGACACTCGTCACCACCGAGCTTCGGTCTGATTCGCGCTGGTTGTTGCGTCTCTCTTGTAACCATTCGTATTAATAATTATTATTTTTCATACAATATAATTTATCTTATTACTACAATTCTAATTTCTGTGTTGTCATTTTAACCTGACCAGGGCTACTCAGTTTGATACTCACGGGGAACCTAGCTGGTGCATCTCACGACGTGAGTGTCATGAGCTGGGGATAATAAATCTGGACGCAAGGAAAGCGAGGTGAGCTATACTCACCTCACATTTGTAAGTGAAATCTTCAAGATTGTAGACTCGAGGGAGTAGCCCCAGCGAATACCCTCGCTGCACCCTCTGGTTCACTACGGAAAACAGTCTAAGGTTGCACTCTCGGTGACGCGTCGGTTATCGCGTACGACGCGCTTTGAAAACCCCTTTACAGGACGTTTACTTTAAAAATTGTTACATATTAAATAAACATTGTGATAGCAAAACAAATATTTTTATTAAAATATTATTCCTAATTCTAAGAGTCATTCTACAAAAGTTCTACAAAAAAGTGCTTACAACTTTCGATAGGTACGTTCATTTTTGACAATTTTTTTCTTTTGTAAATTCAAGTTCTCAGGCTCAGCTGTCCATTAATGCCGAAAAAATAATGTTGGCTAGATAATAAATTACGTGGAGCGCATTTTTTGGTAATTAGTAATTGGCCCGTAATTTTTTGTTGACATCATTTGGAGGTGTTACTTATGACTTGTTCGACCAAAGTCGAGGACTTTAACTTTAACTCAGGACGAAGACTAATCTTTATGTGCTTGGGGTTCGTGTACATACATCGAAATAATATGATTTCATTCGTCTATTAAGTTGAATCCAATTCACTTAATGGTATAATTTTTCATAATATTAGCTAAAGCAATGAAAAATAAGTGAATCTGATTATTTTAGAATTTTTCACGCGCATTTTATGTTTTACAATTTTGTATTTGAAAATTGCGCTATGCTGTCACCAAAAAATTAGAGAAATAAATCGCGTCTGGAATACGACGTTCTCGGAGTCGCTGCCGGGATACGACGTTTCCGAAGACGCCATTGGTATACGTAGTTTTTGAGGATCCCGCCGGAATACAACGTTTCTGAAGACGCCATTGGGATACGTAGATTTTTGAGGACGTCGCCGGGATACGTATTTATTCTATTCAGCCATCGATATAGAAGTTGTGCTGTAAATGATGCACAACCTATCCAAAGTTTTCGAAAAGGAGAATACTCATGTTACAGTCTCACCTCATAACAGTAAGATAGTGTGACAGACAGTATACAGTCCTGGATGCCCTCAAATTGCTAACAAGAAATTTACGCCAACTGCTGATTGCAGCTGTAAATAATAAGAGAAAAACATTATTTACACAAAGCAACGTTGTTCTAAAGTTGCTAGAAATTTTATTATTATTAAACAAGATCGAATTTGTATCTGATATCAGCAGAGAGCTGCGTTAACAAGCTGCATTATATGGAAAGCCTCGGTACCTTCTTACATATCTTTCTGGCACATCACTTATCGACAGGAGATTGAATTCTGCATCAACCACATATGTACACGATCAATAATTGCAGCACTCCATCAATAAACAAAACAAACTTCATACAAAAAAAGTTACTAGAGTTTATACACAAAAGCAAGCACGCGAAGTATTGCAGAAAAAAGTTTCAACTGTAAAACGCTGTGCTTGAAAAACGTGCACGTTGTTCTGCCCTGTTTAGCGTAGAGATGCGTGATGATCGTTCACTGTGCGCACGAAAAGTAGATCCTAACTTTTGATACTTTCACACTACATTTATCACGACTAAACTTTACTGCTCAAGTTGCTCGCAGTGCCTCTTAGTGCAGTGCAATTCGCGAAATGGGTTGGGTTACAGCCTGATAGTGATGGTTAGGACAGGTTAAGATATACTTTGCGTGCGCGCAGTAAACGTTCATTGCGATTCATTTTGCCAAGCAATGCAAGGTAACGTGCTATTTTCGAGTACAGCATTTTACAATGTGAACTTTTTTTTGTGATATACGACACGGACATATTAGGCTTGGGGTACTGATTGACAACCGTTGCGTACTTCGCATACATTATTTAGTCGATTTAGGTGTCCTATAGTTCAATAAATGGTTGATGCAGAATTCGATCTTCTTCCTATCGGTGATGTTCTATGTTCCTAAAGGATATAAAAAAGAGCCTAGGGTTTTCCATATAATGTAGTTAGTTGATACTACTCTCTGCTGTTATCAGATAAGTGTTTAATCTTGTTTAATGATGATAAAATTTCTAACACCTCAAGAACAGCGTTGCTTTGTGTAAATATTGTTTACACTTATTATTTACAGCTGTAATCAGTAGTTGGTGTGGATTTCTTGTTAGCAATTTGAGGGCATCTAGGACTATATGCTGAATGTGTTTCAGGTGTCACACTATCTTACTGTTATGAGGTAAGACTGTTACATGAGTATTCTCCTTTTCGAAAACTTTGGATAGGTTGTGCATAATTTACAGCATAACTGCTGTATAGAATACAATACATAATGTAGAGAAAAAATACCGCGTCTAAAATACGAGATTTCCGAAGACTGGCAGGAGACGACGTTTCCGAAGTTGCCGCTAGAATACGTTGTTATTCCACTCATTGATATAGAATACAATGCATAAACCTTTATATATGTTTTTATGATATGATAAATTAAAAACACGTAATAAAATCATATTTTTTTATCATACCATAATAACATCTAACAAAAACCTGTGTTTATTTTTAACCGGGAAGCGAAAAAGGTATCAAATCATGAAGTATTTTAGAATTAATATAAATGTTTAGTTAAATAAGAACGATTTAACCTTAATTTTTTAAGCACTGGCCCTCATATGAATATTTAATGAAACGTCATTTGCCAGGAGTAAGCCTAATGGATATGACCACTAAAGCTTGTTTTTTAGTTATTGTGCATCCATGATTCATAGAAAGGTTTTCGCTTAAAAATATTATGGCTTTTTACTAGAGAATAAAATTCTGAACAAATTAACTACAAAAATTTATGAATTCAATTGACGAATTTTTCACAGTTACGCAAGATATATTTTGCAGAAATCAGGTGTCCATCTCTACAGCGTAATAAATGAATATGAGAAATACACTTATAACAACAAGGCATAGCATACTTACTAACCTTATACTGTGGTTTGGATAAAAATAGAAAAGCATCTAACTTAGAAAGTATATAAAATGCGCAAAACATCTATACGTCTTTTCACCAAGTATTTCACTGATTTAGAATGCGTTTCAAACATCTTAGAAATTCTTGGTTATACTGTGAGTGAATAACCTTACAGAACGATGTGTTAAGTTAAACAATAGTTAAACAGTGCAAACTACGTTTGTATGTAATTATTGATAGCAAAGGGGAGAAGATCTGCCTTAAATAAAAATTAAAGGAACGTAAAATAATACTGAAATGTAGTATGGAAAAAGATGAGCAGGGTAAGAGTGTCATGAGAGAAAAATGCTAATTAAACTAGATATCAAGAAAACAAACTAAGGCAAAAGGCATTGTGTATCTTGAATAGGAAAACAGCCAAAGCACTACGCATTTATACTGACTGTTAAAAGTATTTGTGCCGAGCGACCTTTCCATATGTGATACATACTGTGCTGGAGGAAATCTCAACTTATAAAAGAGTAGAGGCAAAAGCTCATATGTAGTAAGTACACAAGATTTTGATTCGGCTGTATCGGCCTTTCCGAGGCAGGTTATATGGTAAAAAAGGAGAAAAAACTTTTATAACATTTCCTCTTCTTTTCCCAACGTTTCGACGGACAATGCCGCCCTCATCAGGAGAAATCATGTATGCACACTAAGTACACAAGCTTAGTGTATCAAAATCATGTTTTCTAAGGGGGCGTAGAGTATATAAAGAGGTTTTTCTATTTAGTGGGAATGTGCTCACACCTAAGTTAGATTTTCGGTGACGCAGTAGCCACGTCGCGATAACATCTTCGTGCGCCTTTGCCGTCAATTACACATAGAGATCGACTCTTAGGCTTTCGTAAGTTTCTTATATTAAATTGCTTAAATTGTTCATTAGTTTTATGCACTGTTAATATAAATTAATTTAATTTATTGTGCTCTGACTTTTTAAAAATTCCAAATTTTAAAAGCTTGATTTACTATATTTTGTGCTTTTACCTCACATAGTGAAAAGGTAACATTTGTAAAAATTTAGTTTCTTAATCATAATAAATTTGAAAATAAGTTTTCTCTGAAAATCCCTCTATTTACTTTAGAACATTGTAAAAGTTAATTTTCTGAATCACATGTATTCAATACAGATCAACCAATGTTGTGTAATTCCATAGGGTTTTTTATATTTCAGATGACTTGCATGAAAATATTCAAAACTATGAATGGGATATTTCTCATACTCGTTTAACAATATTCTGTTATTGTTACAATAATTATTATTATTATTGAATTAAACTAAACTACAAAAAATTAAGAAGATTTCACTAGCTTAAATTTTTTTAATTAAAAAATATGTTTTTCTAACACAAGTACAATTTTCGCGTTTTTCTGACTTATTGAGCGAAACTTAAGTAACTTTTTTAATCCGCAAGCATATATGTGCAGCATAATTCAGTCATCGCAGACTTACTTCAAATTCTAGGCCAATACGTTATTGATAATCTCACATAGGATTGTAGATGGGATCTAAAACCAAAATCTCATGTATACTTAAAGCAAAATTAATAATAGATGAAAAATCTTGCTAATTCTTGTTTTCCTGCATCTTAGCAGGTAACATTTGCCTTAACTTGCATAATTTAGAACACTCAAATTGATATCAGCGCAAAGTATCTGTACTTAATATCTTGTACTGAAGGTATCAATCCTGTCGGGAAGCTCCGCGATCAAGGAGTGCAATAGCGCCGCACTGGAAAAAAGGACGATGTTCGGTTCGGGTTGGATTTTCTAACCTCCTTTTTTTTTTAAATTCCAAAAAGCGGGAAATAATTTTTCATAACTCGTGCATCGAAAATGCGCTTTTCGCCTACAAAAAGTTAGAGCGAAAGTCGAGTTTTTCAAGTCAGGGCAAAAGACCTTTTTAGCGTTTTTGTGTGTATATGTACATATAAACACACCCAAACACACATATATACATATATCTTAAGGCAAAAGTGTTTTTTCCCTAAGGGCGAAAATAGACAGTACTTTCGCTTCCATAATTTCCAAAATTATTAAAATTAAACAATTTTTTTAAAATAATAAAAATTTCTGCTTTTTAAGGCAGGCTAAAAAGAAGCGCTATCGATACCCTGATTATGAAAAGCACGGTACACAACAAGGTGCAAATTGGCTTTCCAAACTCGGATGATGATTGAGCGCTCGTGTTTGTCACTCCCACTCGTGCTCAATCACCATCCTCACTTGAAAAAGCAAACTTTCGTCCCTAGTTGTGTAATGTACTATAGCAGATTACGGGCTTAAGGGAGGAAAAAACTCGAACATTCCATATCTCGTATGAATTGCCTCCCGAGCCGAAGACAAGGGTGGCAAACATGAGATATGCAAATTTCTTTTTGCAGGTGTGAAGTCAAGGCGCGTTAGCCCGAGCCGAAGACAAGGGCGTTTACGAGCCGCAGACGAGTACTGCAACCACTAGAGGCCAAAAAGCCTACTTAGCCCTTAGTGCACACCATATTTTTTGTAACGTATGTGTGTGTGTATGATTATGTACATATGTGTGTATGTGAATAGGCGGCATATTTAAGATAACGTACACTGCATTTTCTGATACCGTTCAGTAGGCAAACGCGACCCGCAATGCACTTCTCCATTAAACTGTTGACAGCTTTCGTGCATAGGACTTCATCAACATTGCGTCTGCTCATATTAGGGCACCGTATAACATAATTAATGTAGTTACACTGGCTAGGAGTAACCTTCGACCCTGCGTCGGTCCACCCACATTTGGCATCAGTCGTGATAGTGCAGCACCGACTTTTACTGCCTTATTGCTTACTCTCTTTAGATGCTGCTTAAACATTAGTCCGGCGTCCATATTGATTCCCAGGCGCTTAATGGCTGGCTGAGAGTCTATTCGTGTCCATCTACTGTCAGCGTTATTGGCTCTATTTTCTTCCTACTTGATATAAGGATAGCCTTCATTATCTGGCTAGCAAGCTCAAGTCCAGTCTGCTTTAGCCAATCGTGGATTATACCTACTGCCTCGTTAGCAATTTTCGCCATCTCTTCCTTCTGCTTTGCTACTACCACTATAACAATGTCATCTGCAAACCCTACAATTGTTGCCCCTTCGGGTAGCTCTAGCCTAAGTACTCCATCGTACATGATTTTCCACAATAAAGGGCCAAGCACTTAGCCTTGAGGGACCTATCTGGTTACTTAATAGGTTTCTGTACCGCTCTCTGTCATACAAAAGGGTTTATTCTTTTAGGTAGTCAGACATAATCCTTCTTATATATGCGGGTACCTCTTTTCCGTAGTGCCTCCTGCATCTTGCCCCAGCTAGTTGAGTTAAACGCATTTTTAAGATCCAGTGTAACAATAGCGCAGTACTTCTTGGCTCCTCCTTTCCACCTTTTTCCTTCTATTGCAGTTCTAGCATTGTCGACTACTAAGCTCACGGCGTCAAGAGTGGAGCGTTTTTTTCTGAAGCCGTATTGATATTCCGCTAGTTCACCTGGTTTCTCAATGTTTTGGTTCATTCTAATGCCGATTATGCGCTCTAAAATCTTGCCCGGGGGGTCTAACATGCAGAGTGGTCTGTATGAGGCAGCTTCTCTGGGTGGCTTATCTGCTTTCGATAGTAGCAGTAGGCGTTGCTTTTTCCATTTCTTAGGAAACGTCATTTCTTTGAGACATGAATTGTACAGGTTCAGAAAGATATCAGGGCGTGCTTGTATAGCTTGTTTTAATGCAATATTGGGTATGCTATTCAGGCCTGGAGCCTTGTTGTTCCTAATTCTATTGCACGCAGCCAGTACTTGCTCTGTGGTGATTGTTAGAATGATTTCGTCATTTGCCTCCGCTTCAGGAACAGCTGTTACTTCCAGTTGAAGGAGAAACAGTGCGGTCACAATACGGTCCAGCAATTCCGGGCTCTTAGGAGGGGAAATATAACTTCCCTTTATCTTCTACATTACTTCTTAGTACAGTCGCCTTCAGCAATCCAGCTTAACCTCGTCCTGTAACTCTTTAAGGCACCGTCGTTTATTTTCTCGGGTTTTTTCTCAAGTATTCGTTTAGCATTCTTCATTTCTTTGTTTAGGGCGTCTACTATTTCTCTACCTCGCCCAGTCTTGTAGTATTTCTTCCGAGCCCGCTGTTTTTGTCTACTGGTTCGATGGCACTTGCTGCGGGCAGCCTCAATTTCTTAATCATACCAGTATACTGGCAGTCGTTTATTATTGGGAGCCCTCCTTGGCATCGTTGCGTCGCAGGCTCGGGTAATATTTCCTATTACCTGCTTGACCTTATTATTCGCAGATCCAAACAGCTGTATTTCTTCTAAAGCCAGCAGAAATGTCTCCTTATCATAATTCTCCGTTTTCCAAACGACTGTTTTATCGTTGCCTTCTTGTTCGATCTCTTTTTTAATATTCTTATATCTATTATTATGGCTTAGTGGTCACTATTTGTGTAATGATCGCTCATCGTCCACGATCTAACTAAGACAGTCAGGCAGCTGTTAACAAACGTGAGATCTATGATGGACCCTGCTTCTTCTCTTTAAAATGTGTAAGAACATCCCTGGTTAAATAAGACCAAGACAAGGAGGGCGAATTCTTCCAATAGCGCTCGTTCTCTTTTGTTCGTCCTTTGGCTGCCCTACTCTACTGCCCAGGCGTTGAAATGGCCTGCTATCAGTACCGGTTTTCTTCCTACAGCATCCTGTACTAGTCGGTCCAGCAGTTATCTAAATTGCTCTATTGACGCGTTAGGAAAAGCATAGCAGCTGTAAATGTGTATACCTGCGACCTTAGCGCGTACAAATCCTTCATTACGTCTTGTCATTTTTTTTCTGGAAAGAGGCGTCTCCGCATGCCCATATTGCTGCTTTACCAGTACTGTCCATATCCCACGATAGTTCCTGTCTTACGAACATACTGGCTTAGTAGTTCCTGTGCAGTCGCACAGTAATACATATTCAACTGCGCTATTTTAATTTTCTTTGTCTGTCAGTGTCTTCTACTGCAGCTCGGTAAACTGGGCATGCATAGCTACCAGCTGCGTAGTCACTTTTCCTACTTGTGCCTCCTTTGCAGAGTACACAGTTGAGCTAGTTCTTCGACTCCTTCGCTTGGTGCCTACTTTTTTCACATTTAAAGCAAAGCTTACTTCTATCTTCAGTTACTGTGCCTTTTCTGCCGAGATGACAATAACCTAGGCATTTATAACACCTAAGCGGCTCGTTTTTGTGGTTAGCCACCTTGATCCTACAGTTGACCCATCCAAGTCTGATATTCTATGATGATCTTTTCGCTAATTTCCTACTGTAGTGCTTCTAGTACCGCCTCTTTTGAGGTAAGCATGTTCAGATCTCTTACTTCAATAGTTTATTCTTGCTGGAATGCATTTATTGTGGCGCCTACCACTAGTAATGCTTTAACTGCTTCTTGAAAGTCCAAGGTTTTGACTTCTCTTGTGCGTTAAAGCTCTATCAGAAAATCTTCTGCAACTGTTCTGCGAATTTTATTCACGCTACTCCCCAGCGTGTTGAGTAACGGAGCCGCTTTCATTTTTGACAAAATGTCTGCATAGCTCTTTCCTTCTGCAGCCTTGATGATTAAAGCATCCGGTCTGGGAGATCTTGCCAGCTTTGGTCTATCCTTGCTGGTCCTATTCTGGTCTGTAACGCCAGGGACACCTTTATTCTCTTCGCTTGCCTTTTTCTCTTTTTCTTTGACTTTCTTGTGACGACTTTCTGCCGCGCACCCTTTTTTAGTTCATTATCACTGCTCCTTTATTCCCTCTATTTCTATCCTGCGGAGTAATTGGGCTTTCTTTGTTGTACCCGCTTTCCGAGATCTAAGACTTGGGGTTGTCTGAGTTTCCTTCCTCTGAATTTCTGGGCGTTGGCATTGGTGTAAGTTACCACCTGCCATGCAGAGATATACGGGGGATGCACTACATACGGGGTATCGGCATTCCCGCGCAGGTGTATGTGCGTGTGCGTGTGTGTAAACCTAAAAATCAGTACATGCGTTACAATAAATATGGTGTGCAACAAGGGCTAAGTAGGCTTTTGGTCTTGTGTGGTTGCAGGACTCGTCTGCGGCTCGTAAACGCCCTCGCCTTCAGCTCGGGCTAACTCGGCTTGACTCGTACTGCAAACTCCACACTCGGCCTAAAGAAGTCTACTTCACGCTCTTGGTACGCAATATACTATTTTTTTTTGCTATACGCATTAAGATATTTTTTGGGAAAGAGATTTAACATCAATTTTATCTTAGCACGTATAGCAAAACTAAAATATTTACTTGACATTTTCATACTTATAAATTTCACTACTTTTTTTGACGAGGTTTTTATTAAGGTACTTTTGAAAAAAGTTTTTTAGGAATATCTATTATACTTTAAATTTGCTTTTTAATCTGAATGCATTTTATTATCTTCAATAATTTATTGTTCGATATGTCCTCGATGCAAATATTTGACTAATGTATCTTGAAAGTTTTAATCAAATCTTTATAATGATGATATTATGTTGCTTAAAAAATTTCTCTTTTAGCAAATTAATTGTGATTTAAAATTAATTTGCGATGATTTCTCGAAATTTTTAATTACCCGATTCTTTTTTCTTTAAGTACGAGAATACAAGAATATGTCATGAGATTATAAAGTTATACATGCAAGTTGATATTTTCCTAATTACAACTACGAGAGGTGAGAAAGAATCAACCTGTGGCACTTACTATTCGCCTAAGCAATGTGCTCATTTAATTAATTAAGTGTGTGATACACGTGTGAGTGTGTTAGCTGTATTTTAACAACTAATTTTTTCTAAATGCGTAGTGTAGATTTTATTTTGTGTGTGTGTGTACAAAAAAAAAATAATTATCCCGTTGGCTTGATCCTCCTTCTCCATGACCGCATTCGCTTAAACCCCCAAACGTTGTTGAACACTGCAAGGTCTTACTATAACTTTAAGATGAAAATCCGCTTTGATTCTTTTATAATTAAGAGAAATTTAGTTGATTTTTTTATTTTTATGATTTTTCCCATTTGTTTGCAGAAGATGATTTTGATAAGTTTTAGAAGATTTAAAATATTGGTTCGTCTCTATTGGTCTTCCTGAGGCAGGTTGTGTGGTGAGAAAGGAGAGAAAGAACTTTAAGACATTTTCTCTGTTCTTCTCAACGTTTCAACGGACAATGCCGTCATCATCAGGAGACTGATACGAAAAAATTTTATTAAAAAACTTGTTGTATTACAATATATGTACAGTGTAAAGAATAGAACTTACGATTATGGAGAAAATCGGTACAAAGTTTTGTCAAGAAGTAGTTTCCACGCTGCGCGGTGGGGGGAACGTAGATGAACAGTGTTTCTCTCTCAGCTGTTCCATTCTAATGTGCGCGAGTCGAGATTTTCGTCGTGTTTATATAGCGCGAAGCAGTGAGAAGAGAGTCGAGCGGCCGTGTTGACAATTTCTTCTGCTATTGACGTCAAAGCCTGACTTATGTTTGTTTTGTTTTCAACTGATGTATAAGGTATGTGTATACCGTATTTAAATTTTGAGTGACTTCCTTCTTATTAATACCGTTTTCTTCTATGTGTATGTGTAGCATTTCGGAAACTAGTCTTTTATTTTAGAAGATTTTTGTTTGGCATACATACGTGGCAGAGCAATCATTACATTCAAGTTAATAGACAACGTTGTTTTCTAGATCTTTATCTTTCTTGTCTTTGCCTTTTATGATGATGTTTTTTACTAGGCTATTTATTTTCGGTACAGTTTCGATGTTGAGAGTCTTGAATGTATGACTGGTCTGCTCGTAAAAATCTTGAATATAGGGTAGGCTTACAATATTGCGTTATTCATTACTGCTAATCGGTTGCCTTGACAATGTATTCGATGTTAACGTTGACATTATTTTTCGTATATATTTGTTAACGAAGGCGGGTGGATAATGATTTTTATGCAGTCATTTTTGGATGTTTTGAATATATATAGTAAAATTTCTTGTTGGATAATTTTATCGCTCTATCGACAAGATTGTACACCATGGCGATTTTTTGAGACATAGGATGTTGTGATGTGTAACTTAAAAATCTGCCAGAGAAAGTCGGTTTAGTGTACCAATCAGTTACTATTTTATCATTGTCTATCTTAGTTATCGATCTCAGTCTCGTGAGTAAATTGTAAGTAGATAGGCTATAGGCATACTGGCTCACACGGATTCTTGATCACCCCCTCTCCTCTGAAAGTGATACAGTACCCGAAGAGGGAGGGAGATTGATAATTTCTCCCCCTCTCTCGCGTGAGCCAGAAAGGCCTATAGCATTATTTTCTTTGTTTTTCAAAGGGAGACGCCTATAGCATTCCCCGCCTTTTTTGTTGGAAAATGGAAAGGGAAGCTGTCCTTTTCAGAGCTAATAGTAGTCTCATTCCCTCTCTAGCAAATTTGGAAAAGAGAAGGTAAGCAGCTCTTCTTTCTCCTACTTTTGCATAAGTCCTTCCTTCTCTAGTTCTCGAGAATTGAGAGAGAGATAGAGTAGGAGAGAGAGGGAGAGAGAAAGAGAGAGTGAGAGAGAGAGTGAGAGAGCGGAGATGCTTGTGAATGTCAAATCTTGAAGAGATAATTTTTAAACGCTCACGACAGAATTTATCTCAGTTTTTTTCTACCCTATTAAACCAAGACTGAGGACTACCGATACGCTCTCTCTATCTCTATCTCTCTCTCTCTGAATGTATGCATGCTACTTGCAGAGTCAGTTTTCAACGCTCTCCTGAAAGGAATAGTCTTATCACTGATTGTACCCTAGATTGTCACGAACGGAGATACACGAAACAGAGTTACCTCGACCGTTTATTAGTCAGCGCGCGAGTATATATCTACCGCACCCTTCTCACATTCACGCTCAGGTATACAGATTTTTCCCATTCGCTTACGGAACGCGAATAGTGTATGCATAGGCTTATCCTAAGTACTCTGTTAATTACTTGCTTCAAGAGGTGGAATTTAAGATGTGCAGAAAATTCAATCTACTCCTAAAGGGACACACTCAAAAAAAAAATTCTGTATACGATCAATTAGCGGTTATCGCTCTCTCGCTTAGAAAGAGTAGGAGGGATCTAATTTCGAAAATTTCAGAGGGAAGTGTCTAAGGGAGGTTTTGTGAGAAATCTGCGTGGAAATTGTTCGCCAATCAGAAGAATTTTTACTGAAAATTGAAGAAATGAGTTGGAAAGGGAAGCTTTGCTTTCCTCAATATAAGGCCCGCATGCGTGCTTGGTCAGTCAGTAGAGTCTCCAGTTTTCTTCAAGTTTTCTTCATATTACTTATTGAAATACTATGGCAGAGGTAAAAGGTGTAAGCAGCAGCAGCATGAATGCTCTGAAAGAGAGAATCGTGTGGCTCCTCAACAACGGTTCATCAGTTTTAATGCTGATGGATTGTTTGACTTGGGAGGCGGATGTAAGTATTTTTTTTTTCATTTAAATTTTATTACAATTACGATTGGTTTTCTCATGTTTTTTTATCGTTTTTCAGTGCCTCCACTACCTTCGACTGCTGCGATGCAGCAACTATTTCAAAGCAACAATGCTTCATCAGAGCAGGCAGGTAGCTCCGGGACTAATCGAGCTTCATTAACGGCAGATACGTCACGGACGGATCGCCCCGCAGCCTCGAGAAGTTCGACCGTTAATCGCCCTGCAGTCTCTTCAAGTGCAAGGACTCATCGCCCTACAGCCTCGAAAAGTCTGAGCGTTAATCGTCTTGCAGCTGCTACCAGTGTGAGGACTATTCGCCCTGCGGTCTCGAGGAGTCCGAGTGTTAATCGCCCTGCAGCCGCTACTAGTGAGAGGACTAATCGCCCTGCGACCTCGTTAAGTACGAACACTGAACGTCAGGCGAGCTCCATAAGTAAGAGAAGTGATCGTCCTGCGGCCTCTACAAGAACAAGGACTGATCGCCCTACAGCCTCGACAAGTACGAGCGCTGATCACCGGCCTACAGCGACGGCAAGTATGAGCGCTGATCGCCCTGCAGCCTCTGCAAGTACGAGCACTGACCGCCCTGCAGCCTTGACGAGTACGAGCACTGATCACCCTACATACTCGGCGAGTATAAGCGCTGACCACCCTGCAGCCTCGACGAGTACGACTACAGCAGGGACGCTTTGCTTCGCAGCAACACCAAGGCATGTATCAGCAGGAAAGAAGATCATGAGACCTCATACTCCGAGAGTGAGCTCGAGCTTCAGCTCCAGCTCTGGCTCTGGTTCCGGCTCCAGCTCCGGCTCCGGCTCCAGCTCCGATTCCACCTCCAGCTCGAGCTCAAAGCGCTCATCAAGAAAGCGCAAATCTAATGGTAAGTTATTTTTTTTTTATTCTAAAATATCTAAAATGAAGATAATAATGAAGGTGATTTTTTAAATTCAGTTGAAGCAGTCAGTGAACAAAGAGGAGGTAAAAAAACTCGCCCTGCATACCAGCGAAGGAATCTACTATGTTAGGTAAGAAAATTTTGATATTTGAAATTCAATTTTTTCCATCATCTTTTGTTGATTCACGAATAATTTTTTTATTTGTATTATTGTTTTGCAGAAGAAAAGAAGGAACAAAGAGTTGCGGCTTTGTCGTTAAAATTCAAAAAACTGTCTCAACAATCAACCCATCAGCATCAAGCAGATCAGACGATGCCACTTCAGCAACAGCAGCAGCAACAGCAGCATCAGCAGCAAAAAACAGCAACAGCAGCAATATCAGCAACATCAACAAGAACAACAACATCGGCAGCAGCTACCTCATCGTCCACAACCGCGTGTGGTGCAAGATAGTATGCTGGCTGAGCCAATGATTGTATATGACAAAAACATGATTGTGAGAAAATTTAAATAATCTTTTTTTCATTACATTTTTTAAAATAAATTTTTATCTTTTTTTAAATTTGTATTCGTATAATTTTCGATACATTATAAATTAATAGTACATAAGATGCAATAATTTAAAAAAATATAAATATGTGTGTAAGGAAGATTGGTGATAAATAAAAAAAACATTCATTTATTTAAAAATTATTTTATTTAGTTAAGCTGGTTTTCAGTATAAACAAGTCCATGTTGAAATATTGTCCACTTCATCTAAACTAAATTTATTATCTAAATAATCATGCAGCCAGGCTCGTATTGCAATAATGTTTTGAACAGCACACATAGGTATTCTTCTAATGCAGAGATAATGATTAAAGCAAACGAATTGCTTGTCACATATAATTTGTTCCAACGGTGGACAGCCAAAATATTCAACATTAGTAACCGTTCTGAAAATAAATAAATAGAAGAATGTGTAAGAAAAAATTGATATTTTATGAAAGTTTTAATAAATTATAATATATGTATATATATGCAACTTACATATTTGGCTCCTTGCGTGCATATTTCTAAAATTTTATGAAGACGGTGATATGGAATGTCTCCAGAATTACATTCTATACCATGGTGACTTTTTTCTATCCAGTGAGTCATACATTTTTCTTTCGCTGTCGGTTCTTCCCATGGTAATGGAGGTTTGAAAAGATAAGCAGTTGGTTGAGCATTTTTACTTAAATTGAGAAAACTTATTTCCTTGAGAATAAAAGTATCCTCAGCTATTCTTTGAAAATCTTGAATGTCACAGATATAAACTTTTTCTTCTTTTTGACATTACAATACTGTATTTTTAAACAATAAATTATATTCACTCAAGTTTCTAACCATCACACTAGTCATCTTGTAGTTCAACAAGAAATTATCAAAGCTAAGCTCTTACTTCCTGATTTTATAATACAAAACTCCGCCTCTCGCTTTTCTAAGATAGTTGCAAACTAAAAAGATGATTTTTATTTGGTCAAAAAGGAAGAAAATGCATCCCCTCTCTCTTATCTTATCTGCGAGCTCTTCGTCCTCTCCATTGGTCCTTTTCAAAAAATCTTTCCCTTAATCTTATCGCAGAGCTCTTCGACTCAACCATTGGTACACAGTGAGAGAAACTTTCTCTCTCTTTTAGCAATATGCTTTTCTTCTCTGCCATTGACTCCCTAAAGAAAAAAATGTTTCCTCCCTCTTACAAGGATTTTTCCCTTTAAAAGAGGGAGCATATTCCTTCAACGATCACAGTTTGTCAGTCGCAATATAGTGAAGTGAAATATTTATATCAAGTAATATATTAAAGTAGCCATGAATTCAATTAGTTTTTTTTCGAACGTCTTATTCTCTTACTTAGCGACACCATAAGAAGTAAAGATGAAATGAGCAGTAATGATATTTATCATTGGTTGGACGTGTGCAATTCTACAATAAAGGAATTAAACGAAAAAATTGGTAAAGCAAATTTGACGCGAGGAGAAAAACAAAAGTGTCAAACTTGTATGACACATCTATCGTGCATTCAGGTTGAATTTGAGCAACACCTGCAGCATGGAGGTAGTTTACATGCGGAAGAGGAAACTGAAGCTAGAGTAGATTGGCGAGATGTGCAGTCAGCATTTCAGAATAGAATTCGAACTGGTGTTGTTGTGAATATAAAACACATTGACATTCTAAGTTTTTTAAACGATGCACAGAAGCTCTTTATCGATAAGACAAAGAGCTGTATAGACCAGTATAATGCAGTGAATGCTAATTCGGACTTTATCGCAGAATTTTCAATGCAGAAAAATGGAGAGGAAACAACGTACATTAAATATTTTACTAGTGAAAGTGCAACAATATATATGTCAACGAATTTAGAGAAATGGTTTAAAGACAGTATCAAAGAGCCTATTGTTGCACAATTAGAAGAATTTCAAGAAAAGGACTCTGGCTGGACTCTCAAGAGTATCATTAGTTTATGCATAAACATGAAAAAATATTCTCCAATTAAGGGGACTTCTTACATTTTTCTTCCTAAGTATATAGAAAAGAAAAAAGCTTGTGTCAATGTTCCAAATAATGACAATTAATGTTTCAAGTATGTTATACTTTCAGCAATATATCCTAGTGAAACAAACTCCAATCGAGTTAGTCAATATCGTGTGCATGAAGACAAATTGAACTTTGCTGATATAGAACTTCCAGTAAAGCTTAAAGATGTTGTAAAATTTGAAAAACTTAATGATATTTCAGTAAATGTATACATGCTGAAGAAATATGGTCCAAAATTCGAAGTATCGCTGTGTCATGTTACGTTGGAGAAGAAGAATCAGCATGTCAATCTGCTCCTGATTCAAGATTTTTACATAAACGAGTATGAAGAAAATAATCATGCTGATAATGGAAGCTTGCCTAAATATCACTATGTTTTGATTAAAAAAATGTCCCGGCTTCTGAGTTCTCAACTATCTAAAACTCATATAAAATCTCACCATTGTGAAAGGTGTTTGCAAGTATTTTATTGTGAAGAAAAATTAGAAACTCACGAAAATAATAATCTGATGAGCTCAGAAGAAGATCGTCCGAATATTTTTGAATAGCAATTTCATTAGTCCATTCGTTTTAGGATAACTTTCATTTCTGACTTTGACATATTTATCATCAAATTCAATTTCTGAATCACCAATCATATACACTTCATCAGCCTTTCGCACTCCGTATATATTATCAATCGTTCTACGGCTTTTATCTAGCAATGATAAAAAGTCTTCAGCTGATTCATTTTTTCCACTCGCAGATCTAAATGTAGAATTGGTTATTGTGTCAAAAGCATCATCATCATCATCATCATCATAATCATAAACAGTATAATCCAATAAACTTGATTTATTGTTCTTATTTTGATCGTTGAGAAAATTCGATCGATCGATTCTCATTCGTTTTTTCATTTTTTTACTGTTGTTTTGATCCAAAATGTGATTGGATGGTTGCTGTAGTGGGCTTTCACTTTTCATCTCAACAAGTTTCTAAACTGGTTTTAGAGTATCACCGATGACTTTTTCAAAATCATCTTTCTCCTGTTTTAATAAAGTGTATTTTTTCTTAATAGCCTCACGAGCTCGCAAGAGCTCACTAAGAACATTCTTCTCTTTCGTGAAGTCTGACGTGCTGACGTGGCGATGTCTACAACTGAACTGTAAGTTTGAGACTCATAATTCCTTTTTTATTGCAAAACAGTTAAATCCTTTTCTGTATCTACCTTCATTCATCGGTCTATCTTTGTCAATAACGATGAATCCATATCTATCATTCTTCCAACATTCAGAACAAAGATTCCGAAATTCGTTGAAAATCGGTATTCACATGATCTTTTTAGTTAGTTACTGTGTGTTAGTGACTGCGGCTAAAAAATCAATGTCAACAAGTAAAAGTTCTCGCAAGATTATTCAATCAGCCTTGAAGGGTGCACGTCAAGCTGTTTAAAGTGTAGGTGGAAAGAAAAAAGTTATCATTCCACGTGTTCTGCCGCTTCCATCAAAAATTTATTTATTTATTTATTTATTACAACCACATACATATGCCTATAAGGCATATCCTATAGAGGTAAACAAAGTTACCTATACATAGGGGTGGTACATAAAACAGAACTTAAAAACTAAAACTATAAACTAAGTAGAAATTCAATACATTTTTGGTTTTGAATAACTTC
>QLYP01000572.1:683-70459 GCA_016647725.1 Nasonia giraulti
TGAATACTCAATGAAGTCGTAATTTTCCATTTGCAAACAGATATCTTAGGTACCCAGATTATATCTGCACAGATGATTATTCGCAGCATCTCTTTCATCTGGACCAAATCTGCGGGGTACGTTTTGTTATATACGTGAATACTTAATGAAGTCGTAATTTTTTATTTGTAAACAGATATCTTCAAAAAATAAGATGGTATCTGGACAGATGATTATTCGCTGCATCACTTTCATCCGGACCAAATCTGCAGAATAAGTTTTGTTATATGCGTGAATACATGGTGCAGTCGTAAGTTTCCATTTGCAAACAGATATCAATAGAAACACAGATTATATCTGCACAGATGATTATTCGCAGCAACGCTTTCATCCGGACCAAATCTGCAGAGTAGGGCAGCTAAAGGACTTACCAAAGAGGTCAAATACTACGCGATGTATTCGCCCTTCTAGATGTGTTACTAGTTAACCAAGGTGGTACCAACACCTTCAGAAGAGGAGGCACAGGATCGATAATAGATCTGACGTATGTTAGTAACTGTCTAATTGACTCAGTCGACACGTGGACCGTAAGTGAACACTATACAAATAGCGATCACCAGGCCATAATGATGGAGATAAAGAGACCAAGGCAGGGACCTCGCGTGAGTACAAGGACCAATAGAGTCGGTTGGAAAACGAAGGAATACGATAAGGAGATGTTTCTGTTGGCACTAGAATAAATGCAACTCTCTGGGACAGCGAACAGCAAGGCTGAACAGGTAATGGAATGTATTACCCGAGCCTGTGATGCCGCTATGCCAAGAAGAGTGCTCAACGATAGACGACCACCAGTATTCTGGTGGGACAAAGAGGTTGAGAGTGCGCGCAGCGAGTGTCACCGGACCAGAAGAAGAGAACAACGGGCAAGAAAGAAATACTATAAAACCGGAAGAGGCCAGGAAATAGTAGTTGCCCGCGGACAAGAAATGAAGGACGCTAAGAGGAAGCTTAAGAAGACAATCCGGAGGAGCTGCTTAGCGCCTGCAAGAGGGTTGGAAACAATAAGATTCCAGGCCTGGCTGACATACCGAATATAACGTTAAAACATGCTATATATGCGCGACCAGAGTCCTTCATAGACTTGTACAGCTCATACCTAGAAGAGGGGATATTTCCCACCAACTGGAAGAAACAACGCCTCGTGCTACTACCAAAGAGAAAGAAGCCACCCGAGGATGCTGCATCATACAGACCACTCTGCATGCTGGACACCTCAGGCAAGATTCTGAAACGCATAATCCGCGTCAGGATGGATCAGACTATAGAAGGGAGAGGTGGACTTGCGGAACACCAATGTGGCTTTCGGAGGAAAAGATCAACACTAGACGCATTAAGCTTAGTGGTTGACATTGCACGAGAAGCGATAGAGGGGAAGAGATGGAAACGAGGAGCAAAGGAGTACTGCACCGTCGTCACGCTGGACGTCAAGAATGCATTCAACTCGACCAAATGGAGCAAAATACATGAGGCACTTCGAAATCAAGAAGTGCCCTTATATATGAGAAGAATGATGGCTGACTATTTAAAGGACAGAGTCCTATTATATGACACAGAGAATGGAACCAAGGCCTATGAAGTAACAGGAGGCGTTCCTCAAGGATCAGTACTTGGCCCACCGACTTGGAACGTCATGCATGTACGATAGAGTACTGAGACTGCAGCTACCCGAAGGGGCGACAGTGGTAGGTTTTGCTGACGACATAGCAGTGGTCGTAGTAGCAAAAACCATAGAAGCAATCGCAGAAGTAGCTAACGAGTCTATTCGTATAATACACGAATGGCTGGCGGAGACAGGGCTGCAGTTGGCCAGTCATAAGACCGAAGTTCTTCTTATTTCTAGTAGGAAGAAGATGGAGAAAATTACACTGAGGGTAGATGGACACGAGATTGTTTCTCACCCGACCATTAAGTACCTGGGCATCACCATAGATGCAAGACTTACATTCAAGCAGCATCTTGAGACGGTGAGCAATAAAGCAGCAAAGGTTGGCACTGCGTTATCTCGATTGATGCCAAATGTAGGGGGTCCAACCCAGAGTAGACGGTTACCGAACGGTATCGGACGAAGCGGTGTGCATTATAGCAGGCATGCCGCCTATTGACCTGTTAGCAATGGAGAGAAAGAACGTATTCGAGGAGAAGAGACGGGTAAATGACAACACACAGAAGGAAATCTGGGACTCCGCAAGGGAACAGACAATAGCTGAGTGGCAAAAAAGATGGGATGCTAGTGACAAGGGCGATGGACACATCGCCTCATACCGAGGATAGAAGACTGGATGAAAAGAGGACACGGGGAAGTTAATTACTATCCCACACAGTTTTCGACCGGGCATGGATGATTGCGGGCTCACCTATACCGGTTCAAATTAGAAGACAGTCCGAACTACCCAACATGTTCAGATGCAATAGAGGATGCTGAGCACGTCTTTTGCGGGTGCTCGCGATGTCAGCAGGAACGAGAAGGACTTGAGAGTTATCTCCAGATCAGAGTAACTCCGGAGTCGATTATGATGGTCATGCTGACCTCAGAAGATGGATGGTGCGCAGTAAGCAGCTACGCAGCAGACATTCTCAAGAAAGTCAGAAAGAACGAGGAAGAGAGAAGAAAGAGACAAGGTTGAAAACCCGCGTCGGGGTTAAGGCTGTTCAAAGGATGGCCGGACAATGCCACATAATGAAGACGACCGGACGATGCTGAAAGAAGCAGACGCCCGGACGATGCGGAAAGAAGAAGACGAGATGACGACCACATCAACTAGAAGAGGGCAAAAAGCTTTCTGCCCCCCCGCGAAGCACTACTCGACGGTCGTACCGCGGGGTCTAGGGGCACAGAAGATGGAGCTAGGCACCTTTACCGAGGGTCGATAAAGGCAAAGAGGGCGTTCCTTGGGACGGTTGGTGGGTTTTCACCTGGCCGTACCGGGGATGGGTTTAGTCGGTGTAAATCCGACACACGGTTGACTTTGAGGATGGGGCTGTTTCGACGACCCCATAAACAGTCATGCTATGGTCTTTCTAAGATTTTCCCTAATACCTCTTTCTCCAAGAGAGAGAAAAAAGACTGTCGAGGGGTCTAAGGGTCTGCCATTTCAATGCGAACTCGATTACAGGACACGTTGAGATGGGCAGGCTTTTCATGTCCACTCATCTGTTCTACCACGCAATATCTGTCACTGAGACCTGGCTGGATGACAAGGTAATATCTATCCCTTCACTAGATAATTATACTTTTTACAGACGTGACAGAAACCGTAACAGTGGAGAAGTGGCCCTCTACATTCACCACTCACTGACCTCTAACATCATCTCGTCTTCTGATGGCGAATGATCGGGCAAGCAGGGCAAACCAGAATACCTTTTCTGCGAAGTGTCTGCTAAAGGAATAACACTTATCTTCGTGGACGTAGTCTATCGCCCGCCGCATGCCCCGTTCCTGCGCGGCAACAACTTTATAGAACATCTTATAACGCACATGCATAACTACTCCACGAAGGTAATCCTTGGCGACTTCAATGCTGATCAGCTCTCCTCATCCGAGGACGCAAAATATATCAAGGCCTTTATTGAGGAAAACTCTCTAAGATCAGTACCATATGGTGCCACGCATCACAGACAAGACTCTGATACCTGGCTTGATCTCTGTCTGATTGACGAGCAGGATCTCCTGCTGTCTTACTGGAAGACTGACACTCCATTCATAAACGGACATGACCTCATCACGGCCACCCTTGATATACAACTACTACGCCACACAACAAAGACATACTCTTACCGTAACTACAAGGGAATCTGTGACGAGAAGTTAAGGGACTTCTTGGGCACACGCGATTGGTCATCCATCACCAAGTCATTACTCAACGAATGTATCACCCTGTTGAATACACACCTGACGGACGCCATTGAACTTCTCGCCCCATTAAAGACAGTAATATCTAGACAGAAACGTCACCCATGGTTTACCGTGGCTCTTCGTGACCTTGTTAAAGAAAGGGATCGACTTTATGGACGGTTTCGCAGAACTCGTTTTCCCTGAGATCTATACTTTTATAGATTGGCTAGGGATGACGCACACAAACAGGTTGAGAAGGCCAGGCTGAACTTGTACCATTCACGACTATCCACCTTGACATACGTCGGTGAGATTTGGAGAGAGTTGGAAAATCTTGGAATAACTAACTCTAGGGACACCACCCCCTCCCGTTTCTCCACCGACGATCTTAACAAGCATTTCAGCTCGGTCTCCAATGACCTCCTCGCTCCACCAGACGAGGACTTTCTGCGTACCCTCAACATCCTCGACTTCCCTGAACACTTTAATTTCGGCGAGGTCACGGAATCGGACGTTTTCGCAGCGGGGAAACACTTCGGCACTCAGGCCAGAGGCAGCGACGGCATACCACAGGTTGTAGTTTTTAAAGCACTGCCAGTACTCGACCCTTATATTTGTCATATTTTCAACCTGTCGCTGGGCGAGTCATGCTTTCCCTCAGCCTGGAAGTCGTCCCTGATGCGAGCACTGATCAAGGTCAGTTCTCCCTCCGTCTTGACTGACTATCGTCCGATCTCCCTTCTCTGCTTCCTTGCCAAGGCGCTGGAGTGGCTGGTGCATAAACAATTATCTGATTATCTTGAATCTAGACTTTACCTAGATGACCTCCAAACAGGCTATCGCACTGGCCACAGCACACAGTCGGGCTTAATCAAACTCACTGATGACGTCAGGCTTGGCATGGATAGTAAGCTGGTGACCCTTCTGCTCCTTTTTGATCTCAGCAAGGTGTTTGACATAGTGTGTCACGTAAGGCTCCTTGGAAAGCTATCCTCTTTCGGCTTTTCCAGACGAGTCATCCGCTGACTTGCTTCCTACCTCTCCAGAAGGAGTCAAGCTGTCATTGGTGATAACAACGAAATCTCTTCTTTTAGACCCCTTAACATGGGAGTACCTCAAGGATCTGTCCTAGGTCCCCTACTATTTTCGTTGTACATCAATAACATAAGTTTCTGCCTTGATGCTGATACTCGACACCTAATCTATGCGGATGACTTGCAAATTTACAGCCAATGCCGCCTGAAGGAGCTTGATTCCTGCTCTGTCAGGATGAGCGCTAATGCCGACAGGATTATGCGCTGGGCTGCGGAAAATCGACTCAAGCTCAATGTCCTCAAGACTAAGGCCATCGTACTGGGTTCCCCCTATTACATTAATGCTTTACCAACTATTGCTAACAACTATATCATATTAGGAGGGGCCCGGGTCGAGTTTGAGTCGTCTGTTCGTAGTCTGGGTTCGGTGCTTGATTCCAAACTAACCTGGAAGGAGCACGTAGTACAACTGTGCAAGCGCGCTCATTCATTAATGTACAGACTTTACTTTTTTAGGAAAAGTACCAACCTCAGACTGCGTAAACATCTAATACAAATGCTCTTATTTCCCATTACTGCTCACTAGTATACAATGACTTAACACAAGAATTAGACACTAAACTATAGAGACTCGTCAACACGGGCATACGGTACATCTACGGTGTTAGAAGGGACGAGCACATCACACCTTACAGGCGTGAGCTGCAATGGCTGACCACCGCCGGACGTAGGAAGTACTTCATGACCTGCTATCTCAGAAAACTTTTTAATACTGCAGTTCCATCCTATCTTATTGCCTTTTTCGACTTCCACGTAGCACTACGTCCTGTGAGGGGAGAAGTGACACGACTCGACATCCAGTCCTTCACCACTGAGACACTAAAGAACTAATTTCGCATAAGCTCTGCTTACCTTTGGAACTCATTGCCATCTCATATGCGTGACACTCTATCAATACCACTATTTAAACAAAAAGCACGACAACACTTCTATACTCTCGAGAACTCATAATTACACTTATATCATCCGAAAATATTGAACTGTACCATTCTCATTCGCACTCATGCTTTCATTCACTATACACAATTTTTTGTAAAATACACTTTACACACTAAATTCTTATAATAATTTTTGTACAACATAATGTACAGATAATAAAGAATAATTTAATCTAATCTAATCTCTCTCTCTCTCTCTCTCTCTCTTTGACAGCTTTTCATTCTGCTCCTAATTTCGCACTGCTTTTCTGCCGCGTCTTGCCTTCGGGCCCTCTTTTGTTGTAGATTGTTGCACGCTCTTTTTTGCAACCTTTACGACGACATATAAATCGCTGAAGGTTGCAACTTATTTTCAACATCTTTTCTGCACAAACTTTCTGCACGGCTTCTAACCTCAAAATCTACTCGGCTCGGCTTGGCTTGGTTTCCCGCTCGCACGGCGTCTCTCTCCGCTCCTAATCAACATCGAGGAGACATCTACCGCATCGAGGGAGAACTTCTAAGGCGTCTGCACATTGTTTGAGGTCGGTGCTTTCTCGCTCTTTACACTAACGCTCCATCTAGCCGTAAGAGTTTTAACAACGACTCTACCACTCCGTCGATAACTCAACATCACATCACGAATTTCTGCTCTACCGACTGCCAGTAAGTTATCGACGAAAATGAGTGAAAACGGCGAAAAGAGCGGGGAAGTGCCTTTTCGGCAATGCGGCAGCTGTAAGCAGCCTATTCAGCACAAGGAGCCGAAAAGGTGTGCTTTTTGCAAGCACCATTACCACGTCAAATGTCTGAACACCATCAACATCAAGACAGTCGTGGTAAACGATAGGCAGTTTATAGCCTGTCCTCCCTGTGCGGACGCCAAGGGTGCCAAAGCGGGGCCCAGGTCAACATCGGCGGCGGGGTTGACTGCGACAACAGCGGCTAAGACCACCCCAAAACAACCGGGGATGAAGAAGACGAGATCGGCACCACCATCAGCCAGCACTTCACGAAGTACTTCACCAACTCGCTCACCACCAACCATCGAAGCCACATTGAAGGACATTCGTGAAGCTCTCGATGACATCCGCAATGCTCATGCGGAAGCCATCCAGACACAAAACATCGTGTCGGAGAGGATCTCGAGAATTGAGCAACGTCTTAGCCCGCTGGAGAAGCGCCTAAAGGCCCTCGATGAGCTGCCTGCACTCAAGACTCGCATACTTAATGCTGAGTCCACCATCACCGAGTTGCAGGCGCAAGTCCAAGATCTCTCATCGAGGAGCCCAGCATTGCAGCAGGACAACAACAACAACAGCAGCAGCGCTGCGGAAATTAGCAGCCTCCGCAGTGAGCTGGCTGAGGTCAAACGACGGCAGGAGCAGACCTCAAATAGTGTTGTTGTTATCACGGGCTTGCACTATACCCGTGAGACCTCGCTGCATCTTCTCGCGTTTGCAGTCATAAACGCACTTGACCCTGCAGTCCTGCGGAGAGATATTGCATCCGTCAGGGTCATGGGTAGGCTCGATGCACCCCGGAACACCGCCAGGAGTGACGGCAGATTGCCACCACTGGCCGTCACCCTCTCGTCGAGTGCACTAGCACGAGCAATCGTTGTTGCCAAAGCTCGTAAACGCAAGCTCCACACCAACGAGCTGGACGCAACCGTGATGGAGGAGGCCAAAGCTCTGAGCCCTGACCACCAAGGGCTCATAAACATCAATGAGCTACTCCCCACCGACGTCCACAAGCTGCGTTCACGGGCTAGGCTGGAAGCCAAGAGGAGGCAGGGCTGCCGAACGTTCGTCAGGGACGGGAGACTGTTCGTCCGCTGCTACGATGACAACGAACGTGCCACCGTCATTACCACCGACGCTGAGCTGGATAATTTTTTAGCTCGGATCCCGCTCGCCGTAAACATTACACCACAATGAAGCTGCCACACTTACATTTCATCCCACCACGTCCGCCATCAAGCTCATCCGCCGTGTCTTCATCGGGTTCTGAGGTATCTCTGTCTGAAGGTCTAAGGGTCTGTCATTTTAATGCGAACTCTCTCACGGGTCACATTGAGATGATCGGGCTCTTTTTATCCACTCGCTGTTTATTTCACGTAATAGCTGTTACTGAGACCTGGCTAAGCGAGAAGGTGACATCCATCCCTTCGCTGGATGATTACCTGCTCTACAGACGAGACAGAAACAGAAACGGTGGAGGTGTGGCCCTCTATATACACAAATCTCTGACGGTTAGTGTTATTTCAACATCCGACGATGAATGGTCCGGCAAGCCAGGCAAGCCTGAATACCTCTTTTGTGAGATATCGGCCAAGGGAGTTTCTCCCATCTTCGTAGGGGTTGTGTATCGTCCACCTCATGCTCCTTTTTTCCAAGGCTCTAACTTTATTAACGAACTAACAACTCACATGCACAACTACTCCACGAAGGTTATAATGGGGGACTTTAACTCTGACCAACTATCCTCATCTGAAGATGCCAATTTCATCAGGGCCTTCATTGATGAGAACTCCCTTTCGTCCGTTCCCTATGGTGCCACACATCATAAACAGGGTTCTGACACCTGGCTTGATCTGTGCCTAATCGACGAGCAGGATCGCCTGCAGTCATACTGGAAGACAGACGCACCTTTCATCAACGGACACGACCTTATCACGGCCACTCTCGACGTACAGATTCCACGCTACGTACCAAATACATACTCATACAGAAACTTTAAAGGAATCAGCGCTGTGAAGCTGAGAGACTTTCTTAGCGACTGTGACTGGTCATCTCTCACCACCTCATCACTTGACGAATGCATATCTTTACTCAACGCTAACCTCACTAACGCCATCAACCACCTCGCTCCATTGCGGACTGTGACTCCAGGACGACAGCGTCACCCGTGGTACACTGCGGCTTTTCGTGGCCTTGTATCCGAGAGCAATAGACTTTACAGGCGTTTCAGGGACTCCAGGCTCGAATCAGATCGACGCGCTTACAGATTAGCTAGAGACTATGCTCACAAACAAGTCGAGGAGGCCAGGCTGAATTATTACTATTCACGCCTGTCAACCTTGACTGATATTGCTGAGATCTGGAAAGAGCTGGAGAAACTTGGAATTTCTGCCACCAAGGCCCCCTTACCACCTAGATTCACCACAGATGAACTCAACACGCATTTCAGCGCGATCTCAAACGATCCGCTGACTCCTGCTGTTGAGGATTATCTTGTTACCCTGGAAAGTCTTGACCTCCCGGAACATTTCGAATTCAAACCTATAACGGAATCGGACGTGTTGGCTGCGGTATCGCACTTTGACACTCAGGCCAGGGGGAGCGACGGCATCCCACAGGTTGTCATCTCAAAAGCTTTGCCGGTTCTTGCTCCCTTACTAAGTCATATTTTCAACCTGTCCCTTAGCGAACCCTGCTTCCCATCTGCCTGGAAAATGTCACTTGTGCGCGCACTCAACAAAGTCAGCTCACCAACAGCCCTGACTGATTACCGTCCGATTTCACTTCTTTGCTTTCTCTCCAAGGCTCTGGAGTGGCTAGTGCATAGGCAAGTCTCAGAATACCTTGAATCAAGGCTATTACTAGATAACCTTCAAACAGGCTTCCGCACTGGTCACAGCACTCAGTCTGGCCTAATTAAGCTAACTGATGATGCCAGAGCTGGGATAAACAAAAAGAAAGTAACACTACTCCTTCTCTTTGACTTTAGCAAGGCGTTTGACACTGTGTGTCACGTCAGGCTCCTGAGAAAGCTATCCACCTTCGGCTTCTCAAAGCAAGTCATCCGCTGGTTTGCCTCCTACCTCTCTGGTAGAGAGCAGGCCGTCGTTGGTGACAATAACGAACGTTCTTCTCCTCGGCGTCTCAACATCGGCGTTCCGCAGGGGTCCGTTCTGGGTCCACTGCTGTTTGCATTGTACATCAATGACATCGGTTTCTGCCTTGATACCGATGTTTTCCATCTCATCTACGCAGATGACTTGCAAATTTACAGTCAATGCCACCTCGAAGAGCTCAATTCTTTATCAAACAAGATGAGAGCCAATGCTGAGAGGATTACTGGTTGGGCTGAACAGAATAAGCTAAAACTTAATGTTGCTAAAACTAAAGCAATTGTCCTGGGCTCTCCCTACTACATAAACGCATTTCCCTCAACAGCTAACACTTCCATTAACATAGGGGGTGCCCAGGTCAGCTTTGAATCTTCCGTGCGTAATCTGGGATTGGTGCTCGACTCTAAGCTTACGTGGAGGGAGCATATTACACAAGTGTGTAAGCGTGCTCACACACTAATGTACAGGCTTTACTTTTTCAGGAAAAGCACCAATCTCAGGTTGCGCAAGCACTTAGTGCAGGCCCTCCTGTTTCCTCTTATAGACTACTGTTCCCTCGTATACTGTGACCTGACGCAGGAACTCGACCTAAAACTTCAGAGGCTCGTGAATACAGGAATTCGGTACATCTATGGTGTAAGAAGAGATGAGCACATTTCCCCATACAGGCGGGAGTTGCAGTGGCTAACCACTGCCGGACGCAGGAAGTATTTCAATGTTTGTTTCCTAAGAAAAATGTTTAACACAGCCGTACCATCATACGTACTGGCATACTTTGACTTCCGCGTGACACTTCGGCCTGTTAAGGGGGAGGTGATGCCTCTGGATATTCCGACATTCGCGACGGAGACGCTGAGGAACTCGTTTCATATCAGCGCCTCATACCTATGGAACAACCTGCCATCTCACATTCGTAACACTACATCTGTCTCAGGTTTCAAGAGACTAGCTAAAGAGCACTTTCTTGAGCTTGAAAACACAAACACTTGAACTCGCTTGTACACATTCACTCAAACACACACACACACACACGCCTGTACACACTCACGCAAACGCAAACACTCACACACTCTCGCTTGACCCATCTTCACATTATCATACTTTCACAATACACTCTTTTTTGCTGTACTACTATTGCTGCTGTATACAATTTATCGTACAACATATTGTACGTCAAATAAATCTAATCTAATCTAATCTAATCTCTCTCTCTCTCTCTCTCTCTCTCTCTCTCTCTCTCTCTCTCTCTCTCTCACTGGCTTACTGTGACCTGACGAAAGAACTTGACCTGAAGCTTCAGAGGCTTGTCAACACGGGGATCCGTTATATCTACGGTGTAAGGAGGGACGAGCACATCTCCCCGTACAGGCGTGAGTTGCAATGGCTTACCACCGCCGGACGTAGGAAGTATTTTATGGCCTGTTTTCTCAGAAAGATCTTTAACACCTCAGTACCTTCTTACTTATTAGCCTATTTTGATTTCCACGTCGCGCTCAGGCCTGTGAGGGGTGAGGTGACCCCTGTGGACATCCCGCCCTTCAAGACGGAGACGCCGAGGAACGCATTTTTCATCAGCGCTTCCTACCTCTGGAACAGCCTTCCATCTCACCTACGTAACACCCTGTCCATATCACACTTTAAACAGGCGGCTAAAAATCACTTCTTCAAATTGGAAAATACACAAACATGACGCAAACATTTCATCTCATCTCACTCAATTCCATTACTCACTCTCACACTTACACCCTGACACAAGAATTATTATCTTTATTTCAACAAACTACTAAATGTGTATGTACAACATAATGTACAAAAATAAAACCAATCTAAATCTAAATATAAATCTCTGCTGCCCCAGGTGTGTCTCGCACGCGTGTCAGATCGCTCCATCATCGAAACTAGTTTTCGCCTGTTTTCTGACCGACTCCGTGTGAGTCTGTATATTTTTATAAAATCGGGCCTCCCGCAAGCCCCACGTGCCGGAGTATTACTGCATGTCTCCTTAAAAAAAAAGCCAGGGAGACCGTGTAACTGTAACCGTGGAAACTTGAAGTTTCCTGGAGAGGTTAGGAGCGCAGTAGAGCATTTCGGCTGGATTCTGGCAGACTTTCCATCTTGGCCGTTGACATTCCTGCTCCTTGGTGGTGAAGTCAAGACTCACCTACTGGCGACGGCATGGGGTCGAAGAGGGGCGGTGCTGAGGGGTGCGAGGTCATAATCAATGGACTAATACAAGATGGTGATAATTTCAACGAGAAAATCTCGAACGTGGCTGCCTTCGCACTGCTCAGCACCGTTCTTCCGGCCCTGCAGAAGAGCGACAATACCAGTACTCGAGTACTGCGCATGCGGAGACTAAACAGGTCTCAGAGAAATGGCACAACCGCAACAAAATCAGCGACAACTCGTGGTGTGCTGCCATTACTCGTGGTCAAGCGTGCGAGCCCGGGCTTGATCAGGGAAGTCATGCGAGCGAAAAGCGCGCTGGCTAACAACTACCTGACCACAAACGACATCGAGCCCGGTGTTCTAGACCCGGAGGCTGCTGCCTGCTTGACCGGACATAAAGTTTTTATAAATGAAATATTGTCCCAGGAAAAATTCTCGTTGTTCAAAAACTTGAGGCCCATTGCACAGGGACTGGGCTTCAAATATGTCTGGCACGCGGGTGTCAGGTACCTGGTTTGGCGCAGGGGGGGGGGTGAGCGCGCACGTGTTTGCATCTGCTGCCGATTTGCAAGCCTTTCTCACGGCGTGTCAGGCCGGCTCGAAACAACCTCGACGACAGAACATACGCATGACTCACTGAAAAGGACGTAAACTCTGACACTACTTCATGTAACGGACCTGAGTCGGACCTGGCAGGCAAATCGGCTGCAGCTTTGCCGGCATCGTCGCCATCATTGACGACTGTATCATCTGCATTAACATCCATACAGTCGTCATCATCGTCATCATCATCATCCGCGCCCTCCATATCACTCGCGAGGCCCCTTGACAATGCGCCGTAATTTTCTAACCGAGCACCCCTCATATGACATCTTCGGCTTTGCAGAGACATGGCCGGGTCCGATTGTGAATGACAGCCTGGTTACCATCGGGGGATATTCCATCATCAGGCAGGACAGAAATGTAAACGGAGGTGGAGTCGTCTTATTTGTACGCAATGGATTGAAAATTAAAAAGCTTGTCTCTTCTGATACTATGGGGCTAGGAAAACCTGGAATCCCAGATTATCTATTTTGCAGCGTACAGAGAGGCGACTCACCTCCGGTGCTTCTAGGTGTTATTTACAGGCCACCGAAAATTCCGATGCAAAAGGACTCAGACCTTTATGATGTATTGCAGGACTTATGCGGCGAATTTAGTCATAAGATCATAATGGGTGATCTGAATTCGGACCTAGTCTGACTCGGACGACGCTACTACTATCAAGCGTCTGTCCGAAGAGTTATCTCTTCAGATCATCCGGCATGGTCCCACGCATCATACCTCATCGTCTCATACATGGATTCACCTTATCATGACCGACGATAACGACACGATTCTGGAATCTAAGAATGAGTGGCTGCCTAGTTTCGGCAAGCATTGTGTCATAGATGTCTCGCTAGACATCTACGCTCCCACTCCCGTGAGTGACACCTTCTCTAACCGAAATTACAAGTGCATAGACACTTCTAGTCTTGTCGACCTCTTGTCTTGTAGTGACTGGACAGCCATGAATTCCATCGAAACCGATCTGGAGGGCGCCTTATGCGTTCTTAATAACAATCTAAAATTAGCAATTGATGAATTGGCACCTTTGAAAACGGTTTGTCCACATAGGAAATATGCTCCTTGGTCTGGACCAGAGCTGAGGATCCTCATGGATAAACGCAATGCTACACTCAGGCGCTATGAGCGCACGGGAGAGCGAAGCTTTTCGATGAGGTTCTTCGACTCACCAATGAGGTCGACATGCGTTCTGCTCTAGAGCGTGAATCCATCCTTCGCCAACAACTATCGGCCGCTTTTGATGATAACAGAAATATATGGAAGGTAATGCGTCATCTCAGCCTCCTGCCTGGGCGTAAGGAGGAGGAGTTTTGTGGTTTAACGCCGGGGGAGCTAAATGAGCACTTCGCGGGAGTATCGGTGTCACTCCTCGAAAATATAGACAATGCAACGGACACTATCTTACTTGAAAGCGAGGAGGGCTTTACTTTTAGCCCTGTTAGAATGAACGACGTGGTCCTTGCTATGTCACATTTTTCCTCGCAAGCGAGGAGTGTCGATGGTATTCCGTGCGGCGTAGTCGTCAAGGCCCTCCCAATTATTGGCGATTTTATTCTTAATCTATTTAACTACTCCTTCGATCAGTAAATCTTTCCGAAAATCTGGAAGAAGGCACAGTTAATCGCTCTAAGAAAGACCAGCGCTCCTTCAAACGTTAAGGACTTTCGTCCGATTGCACTGCTCTGCTTCCTCTCAAAGGTACTCCAGAAGATTGCGCACACCCAGATCACGGAGTATCTTAATAAAAATCATATACTCGACCCCTTCCAGGCCGGTTTCAGAAAACCCTACAGTACACAGACTGCGTTGTTAAAAGTGACCGACGACGTACGCATGGCTATTGACAAAAAGAAGGTGACTATTATGTTTCTGTTTGACTTGAGCAAGGCCTTTGACACCATCTCACCTTCTAAGTTACTATCTAAACTGCGACAGTTGGGGTTCTCTAGGGCAGCTCTCCTGTGGATTAATCATATTTACAGGGGCGATCTCAGATGGTAATTTCGAATAAAAAAAAAATGTGTCTGTCTCGGGGACAGCCGATAGAAGTGAATACTGAATTAGGTGTGTTGTAAACATCGTTTTTTTATATAGGTGAAATAATAAAAATATGTTTATCGTTATTCATACATTATTTTATTTCTTACAAACGTTATTTATCTATGGTAGAATCACAGGTATCTTCATTTTTTAATTCAATAAAAGAAACAATTGATTTGTGGTAACTAAAGTAAGATATAAATGTTTTAGAATAGATTTTATATAAAAATCTTGAAAATACTGCATCTAATGTTGTGCCATACTTAGTAGTTGATTGTTGCACATCATTATTCATGTCTAATATGAATTAATGCTACAATTTCAACTTATAAATCACTAAAATAAATAAAAGAGATAAAAGATATTATTAAAAATGTATGTTATTATGATAATGAATGATGTATGAACAAACAACCGTTGTGATGTTTCGGTGGTAGTGCTCGATTGACTTTCACGTATTTTACGATGTCGATATTCTCTGCAGCGTTCAGCATTGCTGTGTTTTAAAAAGTATGAGATTATTATAAATTTATGTTATTATGAATTAATCAAGCATGAATAAATTACCGTTTTGATCTTTCAGTGGTACTAGCATCTTTTTGCCGTTGTCGATATTGCTTAGAGCGTTCAGCATTCGTTTGTTTTTCGGCAGTACTTGATGTAGCATCCTTTTTCCGTTGTCGATATTCTTTACTGCGTTCAGCATTAGATTTCGGTGTAGTTTTCAATTTTTTGTTGAAAGCGGTAGTTGTAAGAATGTATTTTTTTCTTTTTTTATGCTGAAAGTGCGTATTTAATTTATAATTATAAAATTATAATATGTATAGACTATACGGAGCATAGAGATAAGCGCAGGAGCTTATAATAGTCATTTTATATGTATATTGTTGGAAGAAAGAGATAGATATACGAATAAAAGGCAGAGCGGGGAGATGTTACTGTTGCGTGTGTTATTGTACCGTTTTTAAGTTTAGAGACGTAAGAAGTATATTTCTAATTTAATATGTGAAAAAGCACTTCAAAAATGAAACCATTTAAAAACATACCTGTCTTGCAGATTCTCGTTTTCATCTTCAGTATTATCAGTAGCTGGATGAGTAAATTTTTGTTGTTCACATGTTTGTTTTACACTGCTTCGTTCTTGCTAGCCAAAAATCTTGTGCAATATTTTTCTTTTCTTTTTTCTAACGGAGGTGTTATCACTCTTGTAGGGCTTTAAATGTTTTAATTGGACTGTGATATAAAATCGATATACTTGTGATAATGACCTGACTACTGTGATAAGGCATTGTGATATCTGCGTGTACTTTTCTGTGTTTTTTTATTTATTAGTGTATTCTATGTGTATTCGTTATATTATGTAATAATTGTATGTATTTTACCATTTTCCGTGAAGGCGAATCTCTCTCTGTCCCCCTCTCTCTCTCTCGTCGATCTCTCTCTTCTTCTTCTCTCTCTCTCTCTCTCTCTCTCTCTCTCTCTCTCTCTCTCTCTCTTGAATTCGCTTGAATTCGCTTGTACACATTCACTCAAATGCACACACACACGCCTGTACACACTCACGCAAACGCACACACTCACACACTCTCGCTTGACCCATCTTCACATTATCATACTTTCACAATACACACTTTTGCTGTACTACTATTGCTGCTGTATACAATTTATCGTACAACATATTGTACGTCAAATAAATCTAATCTAATCTAATCTAATCTCTCTCTCTCGCTCACTCTTTTACTTGCTCTGTCCTCTCAAGGCTCCTGGTGGACATATGTTGGTGCTCCCATCGTCGCCTCCTGAACTCCTCCCGGGTCTGATGGCGGCTGGCTGCTTCGGCTCTCCCACGCCGATGTTGCTGACTGCTCTCGTCCTCCCGATGATGATGGCAGACTGGCTCGCTTCCTTCCTACCGTGCTGATCAGGATGGCCGCTGGCTCGTCTGGGCGTTGGCACTTTCTCGTGCCAACGCGCTGCACCTGAAACTCGCTCGCGCACTCTCGCAAACACGGGAGACTGTCCCAATCCTCCTCTAATCGTCGACCTGGTGTCGACGAGCAAAGGAGAACACGTAAGTCTCTCAAACGTCGACGTACTCTGTAGACAGTCGGGAGAGAACTGGCGGATTTATTGATCGAGCTCGATTGGCTCTTAGTCCGCGCGGATAACGAGCCACGCATCGGCGCCCGCTGATTGGCTCGCGACATGCGGAGGACCAATCAGCGCGCGCGTTGACGAGGCTTGCTCTCGCGCCGACGTTGACGGTTAGCTAGTCCGTTCCTCGAACTAGAGGACAGACCGGCACCGACAACAACAAGCCGACTCGTTTGTTTCTTTCGCACACTCAGGGCTTGGCCGCATCGACCGAGATTCCTCATATCGACGCGGCTGCGACATTTGCAACGTCGCAGTTTAAAGTAATATAAATTGTTCTGCGTTATGTTTAAAATATTTATAATAAAACAAGTATTTACATTTATTTTGTAATCATAACATTATTCTTCTCTCTCATCTTTACCCACTCATCATTGCACGCTTATAGGCGAGCCGTACTTGCACGCGTATAGACGGCTTGTCCGCGGATGATACTCCTGGCCGCTAATATACGCTTATAAGCGACCCGCGTGAGTATACTTGTATACGCGGCCCGCGCGCGCGCCCGCCACTGCCGCAGTCGCCCTACGCGGTCGAGGAATATACCCGCTAGGTGGCGCAGAGGAAAGACGCACCTTTCGATCGCTTCGACAATTTATCGCTATTTGTGCTGCAAAATTGACAAAAAATTACAGCATTGTTGCTGAGCAGTGTCTTTTGTTGTTGTGGTGTGGGTTGGTGCATAAAATTCGAAGCTAATTCAGACGATTGTGCCGATAGTGTAGTGTGAAATAGTGCAGCGTACCGTGTAGGCTGCCATTGGCGGTTGGAGCTTGGAGTCGACTCTCTGCTGGCTTGTTTTGGAGTCTCATGTGCTCGCCAGAAGAAGTCTGAGGCACTTTTATGTTTCACTGCCTAACCTTCTAGTGGTTTTTAAAAAAGAGGAATATCATTCTCCGTGTGTAGCATAGACCTGGACTTTCTATTTATCCGAGAGTGCGTCTCATCCTCTGCTGTCAGGAGGAGGCTGTGTGCTTCTCTGCCACCTTAAAGGATTCGATGCACCTTATCACCGTTCACCCGTATTTTCCTAACACTGTGTGTGAACTATTGAGCGGGATTTTCCATTCAGCCAGGTGCGTGTACCTGTACTTTTACTTGCTGTGCCGCGGGCCAGTTCCAGGAAAACCGTAGCTGATTCTATAACGTTCATTTCTCGGAATCATAACAAACCGAGACCAATACAAGGTCGGTGTCGAGATAGCTGTGTACCGCTCAGTTCTCCAGTTCGGATTTTCGCTGACTAATTGTGCATGCTGTGAATATATATCGTACACAACACCAACAGAATGGCACCACCTACACGTAAGATACCCAAATCGTGCTTTGAGTGCAAAAAAGTGCCAAGGAAAGATGGCACTATTCTGCACCGCTACAAATGTAAGAAGTCATACCATGATGTATGCAGAGGGATGTCTAAAGTGAATTGATGCAGTGATCCTGCCGCGCTTTACATCTGCATTGCTTGCAAGGATCCGGAGCTTTCAACGAAAAAGGACAGCAACGATAAGAAAAACATTATTGTCAAGCAGCCCATGCGGAATCTCTCTCCACGCACCTCGACTCCTGCACGACGGGATGTCAGAGTACAGGCACTAACTAATAGCGGGCGAACGGCGGCTGCTCGAATACCGGTGCAGAACCAGAGGCAGAAGAAGGGCGGCAATAACATTAGCAACAATAGCAGCAGCACTCGCAACTTGTGCTCGGTCAGCTCATTGAGGAGGGTGACTGTGCTTTGCAGTCGTGGCGGCGGTATCAGGATCAAGTATGTGGAGACATCGGTGGAGTCTTCCAGTGACTCGCCCAGCTTGGAGTCAACTAAGGACAGTGACAGCACCGCCAGAGGGTCGATCAAGGATGGTGACTTGTTTACTGGGATGACAATCGGGTACGGTAACTCGTCCGCCGGGGAGTCCTTAAAGGATGGCGAGACTAGCAGCAGCCACTACACCGTCGATGACAAAATTGGCGGCGACATCAACGGCGGAGATAACAGATATCATCCTTCGCGATCGACGGAAGGACCGTGGAGAGGATGGCATAAACCACTTCTGCACACTGCTCATTTGATCCCTTTCAAACATTGGAGATAATAATTTCTTTCGGCTTATCATTAGCAGCGGAAGAACCTTCCTCGGAAGAATAAATTCCATCTCGACCTAAAAGGTTTTGAGTCTCGGATCGATGGCCCCGGGCTCAACGTCGGTGCTGATGTTTCTGCGCTTTAAACCTGTCTTTAACCGCGTTAGTGTCCGGCTCGGGGCCCGCACACTCGCTAACATCTATATCGCGGCCGTCAGTCGCGCCATCGATGTTACAATCAACGCGATTGTTTACAACTCGTTGTTCATCGCCATCTCGGTCCCGCGGCGACACGAAGACCCGCACGGCATTGTATTCGATATCACCACAATCGTCGCCCACACCCGAGTACCGGAAAGAGGCAGCGTTATTCACCGGACTTAAGTCTACAACCGCGCAAAAACCCGGGGGCGGCATTGCGACAAATTTCTACAATTAGCAGATTCTGGAATAGAAATCTTCGAGTGGTCGGTGGATGAAACTGACGGAGGCACAACAATGGGTACATCAGAGGAGGGGTAAGGCAGGTCTTGAACGCTTATTTTGTCTCTCGTGAGCGAATCCATCCTTGTTTCGAGGCCGCTAATTCTCTGTGTTAAGGTTGACACTTAGAGAACTGACGATCTCCCCGAGTCTAGAATCGATCGACCCCTGCTGGGCGGCTATCGCCCTCCTCATCGTCTTCCGAGGGACGAGATGACAGTACCATTTTGCAGTAGTGCAGAATGCAGGCGACGAGCTTTGAGTGAAGATGATGTAGACGGAGTGCTTGCCGACCCGAGAGGCGAAGGCGTGAACGTACTGCGGCGCGAGCGCGGGCCCGACTGTGACGAATCAGAGGCAGACGCACCGCAGAAGCGCGAGAAGACTTCATTCGAGGCAGAATATTCGATGCTCTGAAAAATAACACGAACGTCTGGAGGGAACTGCGACACCTGGGACTTCTGAAGCAGGCTCGAGAGGATTTTCACGGCTTTAAGCCAGACGCTTTGAACGCTTACTTCGCTGCGGTATCAATATCTGAAGCCGAGCGTGATGTAGACCTGGAAGGCATTATATCAACGGCTAGTAACGACTGACGAGGGCTTCGTCTTTAGAAACGTCACCTTTTCGGATGTGGTGCTGGCGGTGGCTCATTTTTTATCACAGGCGAAGGGAGAGGACGGAATACCCCTTAGTTTTGTCGCCAAATCACTCCCGGTCACATAGGTGCTCGTCTTGTGGACATTTTTAACACCTCCTTGTCCGCTGGAGTTTTTCCGAGGGCCTGAAAAAGAGCTCACCTTGTGCTGCTACAAAAGAAAGCCAATCCATCTGCAGTCACGGACTTTCGTACGATCGCCCTGCTGAGTTTTCTGTCCAAGGTGCTCAAGAAGATTGTACACGACCAAACATCGGAGTACGTGAACTCGAAACAGATTCTCGATCCTCGCCAAACGGGTTTTAGACAGCATAACAGCACACAAACAGCCCTGCTCAGACTGACAGAGGAGATTCGTGACGAAATCAACAGTGAGAAACAACTTCTGACTATACTCCTTCTATTTGACTTCAGTAAGGCATTTGATTCCATCTCTCCATCGAAGCTGCTCAGTAAACTCATCAAGATGGGCTTCTCGAGAGATAAAATTGTACATCACAGGACGCAATCAGAGAGTTGTTACAAACACGAAACGAGAATCTGATTGGCTAACTACAAATCTTGACGTCCCGCAAGGATCAGTTCTAGGGCCACTCCTGTTTGAACTCTACATTAATGATCTTTCTGTGGTATTATCAGATCTTAAGGGCCCACAGGGCACTCTGACAGTGTATCACACCTGTTATATACGGATAACCTGCAAACGTACACACAAACCACGAGGGACTGTATCTGCGAGGGTCTGGAGCGCCTGTCGGCTGTGACACGAGCGGTGTTGGCCTGGGCTTCTGAGAACGCTCTTTACTTAAATGTCTGAAAAACACAAGCAATCATCTTTGGCTCAGACTACAATGTCAAGAAAATTCAGAATTTACAGCTGTCAGGCATTAAGGTGGAGGCCAACGTTTTCATTCCCTTTGTTGATGCCGTTACCAATCTCGGTATTGTTATGGACTCTGGGCTATCATGGAGACAGCAGGCGGGTGCAGTTAGTCGAAAAGTATAGGGCTTTCTATGGACTCAGATTCTTCAGATCCTGTGCTACGGAGGCGCTGCGTAAGCAGCTGGCGAGCGCTCTCGTTGTCTCTCACCTGGATTATTGTTCCGTCGTGTACCTGGATCTGTCAAAGAAACTCCAAGCCCGACTGCAAAGATTGCAGAATTCTATCGTACGGTGCATAGTTACAAAAGTCGTAAGTCGTCATAGTACAGAATCAAAGACTCGCACAAACGACGACTCAAAAAGCACAAAAACGTGCTGAGAAAATCGACGATTTGCAATAATAATAAATCTGTCAGCGATTAGCAGAAAAAGAAACAAGTTCTCGTACAGCACGGTGGTGCTTTTTTGTCGTTTCTACTCGCACCTATTACCGAGACTCTTGTCTCGCAGCTATTCAACTCTAAATCATCATCAGCAGCAGCAGCGGAAGACTAGAATGGATCGTCCGAGAAAAATAGTTATAGTGCCCAAAGAGTTTTTGCGCATGCAAAAAGTTCAGCCAGCACCAGCAACAGAAACGCAAGTATCAGAAACTATTTACAAGTACTGCGGCAATATCTGGTCTTCAAAGTTTCCGAACGTCATGCTGAACACGATTACGAGCGCGACGTCGACGAAATAGAGGCCACATCGGCACCTATGACTGAAAAAATTATACTCGACAGCATGTCCAAGAGTTACGCTCAAAAACCGCGCCTTGTGCTGAAATACTGGAAGGAAAACCATTGCCAGCGATCGTCTCAAGTGGGATAGCACTGATAGAGTCAATATAGACGGCAAGCTCATACAAGATTCCAACATTATAGAGCTGATTAGAAGCGTTATCGCACACAGGAACAAAAAACTGGATCAGTTGGAAGTGCCCATCGGCCGTTTACCTTTCGCCAAATTCATCAAGACAATCGACACACCGATAAAGCTGATTAGAAAACCGGAAATAGTGAAAATTGGTAAAAATTTTACAGAGACGAATAATACAGCGAAACGACGACTGCCTATTGAAGAGAGCATCGACGCGTAGATGGAAATAGCAGCAGCGAATCACCGGCATCGCCTGATTTGACGAGAAACGAGCAAAGAACAAGTGGCTACCTCTCGCAAACTTTTGAGCATGTCGTCATCGTACGAGAAGCAATACTAGGAAGTCTCGCACGAAGATGGTTATGCGGGCGCACGAGGCCTCGTGCGCATAAATCGAAAAGGAAAATTATTCAGCGCAGCTGACAAGCGGGAGAAAGAACGTATATACGAGTGGCTTAGTAATCAAGACGCCTATACTCTTCACAGACCCGGTAAGCGTAAATTTCCGTGATTAAGTTACAACGTAAGCAACATTGACGACGTATGGGAGTGCGACTTGCTTCAATTAACCATGATCAAAGAGCACAACGACGGATACTGTTACCTACTCGTAGTGGTGGATGTATTGAGTAAACACGCGGGGGCGGCCTCTACGCGATAAAACAGCCGCCAACGTTACCGCAGCCTTCGGACGAATACTCAAACGCAGCGACAGACGCGTTCCAATACTCTTACAATCCCATAAGGAGTTTGTAGGCTCGACGTTTCAGGAATTTTTAAAAAAAACATGACATCAAATTTCGTACAGCTCGAAATCCCGATATCAAAGCGGCTGTAGTGGAAATGCTTAACTGTACTATACGCGAAAGAATGTGGCAATACATTTCTGACAATAACACGCAGCGTTACATCGACGTGGTGCAGAACATCATCGATGCTTACAATCATACACAAAACAGAGGTACAAAGATGCGACACTGTGACGTGAGCATCTACAATGCTGCGAAAGCGCGAAAAAATTTAGCGAATAGAGCTCGTCTGCAATCGACAAAAATCACGACAAAATGGATTCAGGTATAATGAATAAATACAAGTTCTGATCTTATATACGCATTAGTCGCACGAAAAATACTTTCGAGAAGGGTTACGAGAAAAACTTTAGGGAGGAAGTTTTCAAGATTAAGCGTATATCCAACAGAGAGAATTTACCAGCATTTATCTTGGAAGATTTGAAGCGAAGAGATTGACGGTTTTTCTATCTCGAAGAGCTCGCTCACGTTGGCACAAAACGCATGTCGGACGCTGCCAAGCAATTCAAAATAGAACGCGTAATTCGTACAAAGGGTCGTGGCTCGAAGAAGCAGCTACTCGTCAAGTGGGCTGGCTATCCGGACAAATTAAACTCGTGGATCAAACCCTCTGAAGTACAGAAAATATAAAAATGGATCAAAACGCTTTTTACTTAGTTCTGCCTAGCAACAGCAGTATGATAACGAAAACTCCACAGCTTCTTTACAACGCAGCTCAGACTCAGCAAAAATTGGTCCGTTGCGCTTGTCGAAATTCACGTGCCGAGCACTGTTACGCATATTCAAGAATGAGACGCCTTTTACACGTTCAAATAGTCAGAAAACGCAAAGCAGAAAACGCATTTTTTCAACGTATCAGCGCAAACGACGTGTCGGTGCGTGGCTCGGAGGTTTATTTCGCAAAATTCTTCCGTACATTACTTCCGGTGCCAAAGCTGTGGGCAAAGAGGCTGTGCACACAGGAATCAACGTATTGGACGACGTTGCAAACAACGTTCAAATATCGTGCTAAAGAGTCTGGAAAAAAATTGAAAAGAAAAGCTTGTGAAAAGATAGCAGATATGATATAAGGCTCTAGTTATAAATCACGCGCAATGCGTCAAAGGCGTAAGTTCAGAAAGACACGTACATCGAGTACAAACGGCTCCAGAAAAAAACGCAAACAACATACGGCAGGACGGAAGAAGAGAGTCACGAGAAAAACGAAGAAGAGGCCTAAAAAGAGACGTACTCAGCAGCAGCAAAGTTTGAGAAGTGTTGATAAGTTTGATAATTTTGATCCTAGACGTATTTAGTTTGGGGTAAAAATGGCATTTCTACATTCTCACTCGACGGAATGCATGTCCAGCGAGCTGGATCTTATCACGCTTCCAGCCACCCAAACATCTATCAAAAGTAGCAGCTTTCTACATTATAAGCCTGTGTCGTCTCCCAGCGACGATGTCGATGCACCCTTGGAATTTGTCGTGCCGAAAGATTGCGAGCATTACTTTGATCTGGCTCTATGCTTCATGTTTAAGCTAAAGTCGTACCCGCTGACGAGGCTACCGCAATGACCTAAGACATTAAAGTCGGACTGATCAACAACTTCATGCATTTAATGTTCAATCAGATTGACGTTTTTTCAATCAGAAAATTGTTTCGCCACCTAATAACGCCTATCCTTACAGAGCATACATCGAGACGCTTCTCAATTATGCTGCAGGTGCTAAAGAGTCACATCTTAAAGCGAGTCTGTGGTATGACGACACGAGTAGAGGTTTCGATTCGTTAGCTAATGTGGTGAGTACTGCTGCAGCACCTATGATCGTGAACAAAGGTCTGGACAATCGTAAATATTTTACACAGAATCGACGATACTTTGACATGATTGGACATCTACATCACGTCCTCTTTAATCAGGATAAAATGCTGATTAATGGCATAGAAATGCGCGTACGTCTAGTAAGGAGTGGATGCTTTTTGTTTGATGGACGCGACAGCCGATGGAAAATTCAAAGTCAGTATCAGAGAAGCTACGCTCATAGTTCGCAGAGTAAAAATCAGTCCTGGAGTTTTACTGGCTCATGCGCAAGCGTTATCGAAAACCACGGTTAAATATCCCATAACGAAAGTCGAAGTTAAGTCGTTTACTCTTCACTCGGGAATATTGAGCGATTCCATCGACAACGTTATACACATTCAGCTGCCGAAGAGAATAATCGTGGGCTTTGTGGAAAACAAAGCTTTTAACGGAAACCGCGCGTTAAACCCTTTTGATTTTCAACACTTCTCTACAACTTATGATTCTCTCTACGTCAACGGCGTACAAATTCCAAGCAATTTCCGAACGTCTTGATGTGCACTAGTTACGGTATCAAGAAATTCGAGAATAAGAAAAATGTTTGTCGAGACTATCAAATCAGAAGGTGGATACACTTACTCGTTGTCAGTCATCTTCGAAGCGACCCGTACGACATAAATAGCCAAGTTATGTACCAAGCTATATTAGATTACGATCGGCTACAGATGGAGAGATATTACTATCCCGAAAGATTTCGTGCTTGCGACGTTGTGGACGGAATTAAAAAAGAAGCTGACAAGAAAAAAGACGGTGCGGTAGAAGAAGAGTATGTAGATGCACCATCAACATGAATACGCGTCAAATAATCACAGCTATAAGAGGATTAAAAACCGATTCAGTTGGAGTTTACGCTGCTAATAACGTGCCGAAATTGCTATCCACGCCGACAGGTATTGTAACGAATCTCGACACATCCAATCTGCCAGGATCACACTGAGTTGCCATCTTCATAGATAAAAATGGATACGGAATTCACTTTGACAGCTACGGAGTTGCACCCGTATCAAAGCATCATCTCGATCGACTCAGAAAAAACTACGCGCGATTCGAGTTGAATAAAAAACAAGTGCAGAGCGTCGACTCTAAAGTATATGGCGAGCACTGCATTATGTTTATGTATCATATGTGTAGTGGCATTTCTCTGCGAAATTATCTACGTTTTTTTATCAGTTTTTGTCAAGAATAACACATTAGCCATTAAGTTTTATCGAAGGCTCATGAGAAGAATGCAAAATAAAACAATGCGTCATCGCCATCATCAAGTCAACGCATTACCACGCACGAGTTCTACAGGACGGGGTTACTGTAATCAGATCTGCACAGCCAAGACCGGATGACAAGTGCGTTAAAACAAAGCAGCTTCTATCGATATCAAACGTAGCTAGTTTCGCTATGGAATATAAATACTGTAACGGACGTTTCTAGAAGAAAACTGTGACTCGTTGACGCTCGCTCTTTGTCACCTCCATGCTTTATAAAGGAGTCGTGGCGCAGTCGCCAGCCATCAGTCGTATGAACAATCTCGTCAAGTAGACCTCGTATGCGAAAATCTCTACAATGGGATCAGCAGCAGCAGCAGCAGAGGCAGCGGCAGCACAAAGTGGCGGGTCTTGGAAAAATAATCCGATCACCTGTAACTTGCTATACTCGACGACGTACGCGCTCAACAAATCAAACTGCAAGCGCGGGACCATAGGCCTGGAGTATTACGGCGGCTACTACAGCATCCTAGCAAGATCCTTCTTCCCAATCACGATGTCACATTCATAAACAGCTTCGGGACATCGACGAGAGGCCAACACCAAAATCACCACCTACAGCGGAAATCTCAACCCACAACGCTCAGCAGTTCATTAACAGCGTCTGCGACGGCGGCGGTAATAACAAGGAGACACAACAACATCCACCTGAACAGTCAGCGTGCAAGAAGCCGAAAAAGTACGAGAATCCGCCTAGTGTAATTATGCATCAGCAAACGTTCGCTGGCTTAAGACAGGTAAAAAAGTGCATAGATTTACATTTTAAACAGCTCAAGGAACTTTTAGGATTACACGTTCAAACAATATTACGCCCTTCATAAATATAAAATTGACGAAATTGTTAAAACAAACTTAAATTTTGCTACTATATGCGTCGATGTTTTAGATGTAGTTTTAACAGAAATTTATGCGTTCGGCTTAGCCAAAATTGTAAAAGATTTGTACGACGTTATGTTTCCGCTATAACTTTTTTATTCATTTCCTATCGTTAGTTTGTAAGCTGTACATATGTTTTTTTTATCTACATATACACACGCGCGCGCGCACGCACATAAATATATCATCTATTCAATTTTTAGTGTTTTATTAAATAAATATAGGAGTGTATCAAACAAAAATTTCTTTTTTTTATGTGTACAAATCCCATCAATAAACCCCAAAGCTGAAATTATATCATTTCGATACGAATCATTCGTCATACGACCAGCGAAGAAGCAACTCGACCATGGGTCAGGAGTAGAGCAGAGAGCAGAACAAAGGTTCTACGCGGGAGGAGAGACAGTCTCTCATTATAAGCAAGGAGCCAAGAAAGCATAACAATCAGTCATCATTCTCAACCAACACTTTCTTGTTTCCAGAGAAAAGCGGTTATAATAATCTGTCCAAAAATTATTTCTCCTCCTCGTCACAAAATCAAAAATCCTTTTCCACAAACACCTTTTCGTGCCCCGTAAAAGACGGCTATAGCAATTTTAAAAAACAATCTACCCTTCTCTGGGCCACCATATAAATTTTAGGCGTGGAACAATCTTTTTCTTTACAGCGCAGAAAGGATCAGAGTCGGCACTAGGGCAATATAAGCCAAACAGTAGCTATACGCGAGCGACAGATAAAAGGCTGCTTTACAGGACGCGCGCGAGAGAGAGAAGCGGATTCTGTACAGCTGCGGAGTCACCGCGCCAGAGCTTGTGCGTTCGAGCTTGAGGTCGGTATGGAGTAGAGGGCGCGCTTGGGCTGCTATGGTATTAAAGGAGAGGAGTGCTCCGGGCTCGTATGGCGAGAATCGCGCACTGGCCGGTATGGAGTTGAAAAAGGGAAGAGGACTCCGGGCTGCTATAGCGAGGCTCGTATAGATGCGTGATACAGCTTTTGTTAAACAATTATTTATAATTATTTATAAATAAACAAATGAAAGTAAAAAAAGGGGAGAAGCTCTTATGCATGATATAACTTTTGTTAAAAAATTATTTATAATTATTTATGAATAAATAAAAGCACCGATCGATGACACACTTTATGTTTATGACAGTAGCGGTCGTAAATCATTTGACTTTTGACTGTTCACATAAATATGGGCTTCTGTTTACATAAACATTTGGCGCCAGACACGGGACTAGTGACGTCACTCTAGGGCACGCCCAGTCTCTCCATACCAGCCCATATACTACTAATAAGCATTACTATAGATATGCAACTTTAACGCCATCTATTAGGAAGAACCGAAATTATTTTTTCCCCAACCCAATAATATGCGCTGTGGATAGTAAAAATAAAATGTTCTACAATTCTGAAAACGAAAACAATAATAATATGCGCTATGCATTTCAACGGCGTCTAAGGCAAGTTCTGTTTTTTCTGTAAAACGTTCCTTTAAATGCCTAAATCAAAAATATTTCTTTGGGCAATTTACCTGCGAAAATAATTTATGGTTATCTCAATATTAATTAAATATTGTACAATCTAGTAGCAATGTTCCGTAAATAGTTGCAGCAATGTTAATGAGGTTCCGTGCAATATTGCGAAATCTGGTAATGGAATCTTTAGCAATGTTCCTAAAATATTGGGACCTGTATGAGAGACAACCAACCTCGCAATGAAAAAGCGGACATTTTGGTGCGTGAGTAGGTAAACTAGGCCGTTACGAACTTAGGCTGTTACGAGCCCAGGCCGTTACGAGCCCAGGCCGTTACGAGCCCAGGCCGTTACAAGCCCACCCTAGCTTGATACTAGCACAGTAACCCAAGAGGTGTTGTTTGCTGCTGACGCAACGCCCGCCATAGTGCCCAGACGCTATCAGCCGCGAGACGACTTTAATATACAAAGCAATGTTGCGAATGTAGATATTTTACCGCAGGATCCTGCAGCTCCACCTACTTGATTGCAACGTAACACCACACACCTATCGCTTGATGCGTATATTGTCGAAAGTTGGACTTTCCCGACTTCCGCACGTGTGCGAGAGAGAGAGAGAGAGAGAGAGAGAGAGAGAATGCCGGGAACCAGCACCCGAGGTGACCTCCGGCTTTGCGGAAGCACTTTCTACCGCTGCTCGTCGTGGCCACTTTCAAGTCGTCATCTTGATGCCAAACTGCAGCTGCTATCGACCGTCGTTGCCTCAAGCCACAGTCCTCCTGGTTGAATTTGATTTCGAAGTCTTAAACTGATGTGCTGCTGTTGCCGAAAGGTTCTTTGAACAGCAGCACATGAGGTTCGCTATGGTCTCTCAAAGAAACTATAGACAACTCTTTGAGGATAAAGTCATTGCTCTGTTGCTTAAAGCCTTGCATATCTACTAAGTACTCCATCTCAAAATGATTCGCTAACTAGTATCGAGCGTTCTTTTATACCTTCAAACGAGTTTGTGGACAACGCCATTTGCGTAATTATACTGAACTATACGATCGTGTATAATTAAACAATAAGCTGATGTTCTAGCGGAAAAATTATCTTTGGATTCAAATTCTAACCGAACATCAACTGAAGCGTTTTTCAAAGCTTTGTTCTGCTTTGAACAATCAATGACTATGAGGAGCAGATAACTGATAAAATGTTGCTTTCTCAGCATAGGATCAATACTCTTATCATAGTATGCACATTGAAAGTTGGCATACATGTCGTAGAGCATAGCATACTGATTGCGTTCAATATCCAAATTTAGATTTCCCTAAGGATAGTACTGTGAATTCAGAAAGAGTTCAACATTACTAATATTGCAGTGATCAAAACGACTAGAACTTACTTCTCTTACTCCCTTTCGATTCATCTGGAAGCCTAGAATAACGAAGCGTGGCTTTTCCAACTGATTAGACGTTTTGACTGTTCAAACATGTCTCGGTGTTGTGGGAACTCCACAAACCAGCTTGACGGAATTATCCTCGTCGCAGTTTTGATGTTCGAGGATTAGATAAGACTTGGCAAGCTGATTAAGTAAAGATGCAACCTTATGCTAAAGAAAATAAGAGTTTCAGATATATGTTAACAGTCATTGATGTGTTTTCCAAGTTCGCATAGGCTGTTCCTGTAAAGAAAAAGACCGGAGAAGAAGTTACAGCAGCAATGAAGTCCATACTTCGTCAAGGTCGAGTACCTAAAACTTCTACATACTGATAGAGGCAAAGAGTTTTACAATACCAAAATTCAAAATCTCATGAAGCTAAATAAGATCAAGCTGTACTTAACGTATAGTAATTTACAAGCTTCGATATGTGAACATTACAATCGCACTCTCAAGACTAAGATGTGAATTCAATTTAGTTTGCAAGGTAACTATAAATGGTTGAATATTCTACCTGATTTGATTGCAAAGTACAACAATATCAAGCATCGAGCTATTGGAATGAAGCCTAATGAAGTCTACTCAATCTCAGATTCTCAAAAAGTTTACTCATGAGCGTAGATCAATGAAGAAGTTTAAGTTTAAGAGTAGTGATCAGGTACATTTGAGCAAAGTAAAGCAAGTTTTCGAGAAAGGCTATACACCCAACTGGTCAACTGAGATTTCCACTATAATTAGAGTTGCTGCAACGAATCCAGTTACGTATCATCTTAAAGTGTCCAGCCTGGATTAAATCCTACAAAAAAACAACAAAATATTCGTCTGGTAAAATTTTTCTTTTCACGTAAATTAAAAGACAAAAAATATCTACTAAAAATATTTACAATACACACTATTCCTACAAAAAATAGCATATATATATATATATATATATATATATATATATATATGCCATACAAAATCACTGACTAAAATTCATGACATTTTACTATATAAATAAGTGTTTTTAGTCACTTGCCACGGCTTTGTAAAAGTATTTTGTTCAATCCACCCTTCAAGGTCACTAAAGATTATTTGGAAAAGATCGGACCATTTGTATCTCTCACATATCAAAAGATCAAGGTAAGAAATTGAGATAAATTTTAATTGGGATCACATAATTAATGAGATAGAAAGGAGAGAGTAAGAGTGTTGATCGTGGAAGTAAGTCGTGCGAATCATTCATTCCTTACGCATTTGCTTAACAACTGTATAGCTGTTCGTGTACATCAGACTCATAAAAAACAAATAATATATTTTTGATGAAGAATTAGCCAAAATCTCCCATAACAAAATTGGAGGTCCCACCGAGATTCTTGTGCCGACATGATCTAAGTTTTATTCTCTCTTGTCCAAATCTTGATTTTTGCACGAATATCTAAAAATTAATATATTGAATTAGAATACATTTCGAATAAAAACTAAATATTACGCGAGTGTCCGCGTCCCAAAAGAAAGTTTAAAAATTAAATTAATTGTGAAGTGAAATAATTGAACGCGAAGTGATTAAAAAAAAATAAAATTCTTTAGAAGTAAAATCACGCGAGGTACTCGTAACAAAGGCAAGTGTCGAATTTCAAACTGCGCGCAGCATAGTCGAAAGCGTCGCTTGGGAGCTTGGTGTCGCGTCATTAGAGCCTTTGTGCCGGTCCAACGCGCGTGGGTAGTCAAGGGGGCGGCCATCTTGAGAGCTTCGGTTTTCCCAAACTTGCTATGAATAGTTGTTTTGTTTGCGTTCATTCAGCCTGTCAAGAAAGAAAGACGCGTTAGAAAAATATTCGAATTGGAAATAAAAATTATTGAGAACCTAAATTTTAAGAAAAAAAGGAGAAATGTTCAAGTCTTCAAGAATTTACTGAAAATAAAATCATTTTAGTCAAAAGCATTTTTATTCTCAAAATCTTAACAAAAAAAAATGTTTCACAATTTTCAAAAAGGAATAAACTTATTATTTATAAACGGACCTCAAACAATAATAATTAAAACATTTATCATTCTAATATAAAATAACACTTCATGAATATATAAAATTTACATAATGCAGCCGACAACAAGTTGGTAAAGCTGTGTTACCGTAGAGGGAAGGGCCCGTTAGTTTTTACATAAAGGGAAAGAAAACACAAGTGAACCCAATATAATTATAATACACATACCTCGATCTGGTCGAATCAGAGCGTCCTTATTACGCAGGTGTTCTGGTGCTGAAATTCGATTTTCACAGCAGAAGTGAAAGTTGACTGTTCAGGACCAGGAATATTCATCTCATTCTATAAAAAGAAAATCAAAATTGGTTTCAGAGATTATTAAGAAAGAAAGAGTGCGACTGACAACAAATTGGTAAAGTCACACTCATTGTTTGAAGTAGTGAAAAAAAAGATAGAATATTAAAACGCACTTTAAAGTACTCGTGCGAGTCCCTTTTATTACACAACTGTACGCTAAACACTCAAGTTAAAATAACTAGATATGCATAGCACGTGAATATTTTGCAGTGAGTAATGTTAATTTGAAAATTTTTAATTTTTGAAAACAAAGTAAAAGTAGAAGCACGTACATGAAAAGAGATACTCATCCAGGTTATCCGGGATTGCAATATTGTTGACCATTGCGTAGAACCAAAGAAATCAGAAAGTTGACGTTGACCGTGGAAGTTTGAACCAGAAAATTTAGTTTGGCCCGGTGAACAACATTCATCGCACAATTTCCTTCGACCCTAGAAGATACAAATAAGTTGTAAATACATTAAATAATCATTTTAATATACAATTGTCTCACAATTAAAAAGTAAAGTCAACATTGCACGCTAAAGAGCAACTTTAAAAGAAATTTTCATCATATGGCTTAATAATCGACTCAGAAAAAGAAAGTTTTACACTGATATGCTTAATGAATCGTTTTTTTACGTATGTTTTATTTTATTGTCAAAACACTTTAATGTCAAGGTCAGAAGATTGACAATTTTAATAGTTTCAAACGAAAACTTGCAAATGAACAAAAATTTAGGATAAAAAGCACTGTACACGTTAAAGTCAACCCGCATAATTCATTCAAGCAATATAGAAAGCAGAAATTATAACATTTAAGAGAATAAGGTGTGTAACAATAATGAAAAATCTATACTTGCGTGCATTTACTTGAGTCGCCACATGTAAAAGAGGTCGTCGAAGATCTTGAAGTGCCTTAGAATAAATAAAAGAGTTCATTTAACACAAAGCAACGAGTCCTAATGTCATATGAATTATTTAATTTAGATATATTGTCAGGAAAACTTATCTAATTAGCAAGCAGAAACAGTGTGCACTGCTTGGGGTAGAGAGTCCTGGGCCCACACTCATATTTCCTGTTTTCACTAATAAACACTGTCCAAAAATCACCGACACAGGTAGAGAACACACTCGCGGACCAACAGATTACACGTGCGCCCCATTTTTACCGCAATTTATTAGCAATAATTGAAAAACAAAGTACGCGACGCGACGTGAGTGAGGTTAGCCATTGTAGCATAGCAGCCGACGGCACGTGTTAGTTCAGTCACAGTGTTGTCAGACGGTTTCAAAATCTCCCTCTAGACGGCGCCTCGTTTCCGTCTAGAATACCTCTAGAAGTTATATGAAGATCCTCTGAAAATCCCTCTAGCTTTTTTCAACCGTAAAAACTAAATACCCCACATACAGGGCGTTGCTGATGAAATTTTAAGCTATTAACACTAAACCGATAAACCCAATTACCCCACGTACACCGAGTTTCCGATTAAAGTTTAAATTATAAATACCAAGCCCTAAAACCCAAGTGCCCCACGTACAACGAGTTGTCAAGAAAAAAATTTAAATAATAAACCAACAACTAAGCTTCAAACCCACTTACCCCGAACACAGCGAGTGAGCGATAGAAAATTTAATCCTCGGCGCGCGTATATTCATAGTTCGCGCTTAGAGTTCGCACTCGAAATTCGTCACGATACGTTGACCAGTACGTATACGCTGCTCATGTGACAGGTCACGATTCGGATTTTGAAGCGTTCTTTCTCTCTCTTGCCAACGGTTAGCCTCCATGTTTCTTTTGTTCTACCGTTTAGAACAAGGTACGACGAATCGTCAGTTGTACTGTCAAGAGTTATAGTGATTTTTGAATTTGAATTTACTTTTAAAATTTTCGAGAATAAGATGTCGCCGAAAAATAAAAAGCCAGCAAAGGTGTATATCCAAAAGTACAGGCCGGAGTGGGAGAATGAAAGCTGCTTTGCAGGTAGCAATTATACTTAGTTTTTTAGGTTAAATGTCGTTATCTAGTGTTAAAAATGATAAACGGATAATTTGTAGGCTGGCTGAAAAAGGCACCCGTCAATGCTGAGAATAAAAATGCATACTGCACAGTATGCCTAGCTTTTTTAGAAACTCGCGGCACGTGGGGTAATTGGGTTTAAAAACTTGCGTTTTGAGATTTGAATGTTTCACCGGCAACTCGAGGCAGGTGGGGTAATTGGGTTTAAAGGCTTGCGTTTTGTGATTCGAATTTTTCTACAAAGGTAACTCGTTGTGGGTGGGGTAATTGGGTTTACGTTTTGTGGTTGGAGTTTTTGTTGTCCACGGGGTAAGGTGGGTTTACCTCTAGAAAATACCTCTGAATAATTGTTCCCCCTAGTTTCCCTCTAGGCTTCGCGAAATCCCTCTAGATCTAGAGGGAATCCCTCTGATCTGGCAACACTGAGTTCAGAGCGAACGCGGGCGTAGTTGGATGCGTGCGAGCGTGGTCACTAGGCGCGGCTAGGGACTTTACAACGGTACGAGACTAGGCGCGCGCAACTGACGCGGTCGAGTCGAGATAAAGTCCAGAAGCAGAGAGAATGCGCGGCAGCCATTTTGAGCGGGTGCGGAATTCAAATGGTGAATACGAAGGATTAGCATTTTAAGGGTTTTATAACAATAATAATTATTATTAATTGACATAGATTTAAATTCACGTTAATTTAACCTTCTTTTCGCACAAACAGATAAATACATTTTCTTTTTTTTTTAGTCATTTCATTAAGGGAATTTTACGTTTTAGGAAGTAATAATTGTAGGATAAGGGTTTTGTTAATTAATCATTAAGTGAACAAATAAATTTTTTATCTTCATAAATTTAAAACAATATTAAAATCTTTTACTTTAAGAACAATGCTTCACTTTTAATTCGGGTTTTTTTTATTGATTCTAATTTCGTTCTTTTCCATCAAATGCTTTTGTGCTTAATTAAATTGAAAGAAATCAAGGGACGGGTTTTACGAAATTTATGTAGAGATTTTGAAACTTTGTTAAAATTATTAAATTCTTGTTAGTCTTAACATCACGTGCCGAATCTTAATGACTTAATTTAATTTGACTAACCAACTTTTATAATAATTTTCGAATAAACATTTAGATTTAGTTGATACTTTTTAGAATTTTAAGAATTTTAAGAATTTTATTTTGAAACCAGGTTAATTAATAGCATTTAACTCTTGAATACTAGTTTTTTCTGGGGGTTTTGGGAATTTAATTATTAAAACACACTTTCATTTCCATTTAGAATATAAGAAGTAAGCGAAGTTTATTACAATTAAAAAAATTGGTTTTTAGTCACTTTTTGGAACTTTTATTCCTACTTGCGTAAATTATCCTTGAAATAATTATTTTTGCCACTTTTACGAACATTACGTACCCATTTTACACCACTTTACAAATTCTTGTTTGCGAAACACGACACTTTAGTAGTTTTTTGTTGTTTTGGTCCATACCTTTTGCATGTTTCCAAGGCACGAAATTTTTAAATTTTGGTTTTTGAATCTATAAACAAACTTCTTGAAATAAAGATATAGTGGCGACAAGTGAAAGCGGAGGCATAAATTAAGCAAAATTCTACAATTAATTAAAAATAAATTAAGCAAGAAAAAGAAAACTAAAGTGACTGAAAGCATATTAAATAACTCAAAGTATCATAAGAGTGCAAGAAAATCAATTAACGACACAAGTGATTATTTAGATTACCTAGTAGATATAAAATACTTATTCGTGATGACGGGTAATGGCTCAAACGAGGATAATGCAACCGGAGGAGAAGCACAGGATGTCAGCATGTTGCTAATGAGCACAATGGCGAACAGTTTTGCACTTATGAACTGCATAAGTGGCATTCCAAGTTTTGATGGAAAGAAAAATCTTCGAGACTACATACAAGACTTGAGGAACGCCAGTGAATTAGTCAGTGACCCGATTAAGCCTCAATTCTTACAACACGCCCTACACAAAATAACGGGATCAGCAAAGAAAAGTTTAAACAACAAAACAATAAAAAGTGTAGAAGATTTAATACAACATTTAAAGCAAAGATTTGAACCCGGAAGAAATTTCAGTTACTATAATAATAAAATACAGAACGTGTGCATGAGAGAACAAGACACAGTAGGCGATTTTTATGATGAAATAAACGTGCTTTTGAGCAGTGCTAAAAACGCTTTGAAGGAAGAAAAAGGAGAAAGTTTTAAAAATGAAATGATGGCACCATTGGAAACCTTAGCAGTGGATATAATTATTAAAGGTTTACCTGCAAATTTGGCTGAACGAGTGGACCCAATGATTTACGAGAAGCTTATGAAGAAACAGTGAGACTAGAAACCAGAATGGAAGCGAAAATAATTCCAGATTCAAGACCATACAGAGGTAGAGACCGATACTATAATAATCAAGACAACTATAATGGGCCACAAAATGGTGACAATTATCGTCGCTACGGAAGATACCGACATGAGAATCGCTATCAAAATAATCAACAAAACTCAAATTACGTGGGGTATGTGAATCGCAGAACATACAATGAACCGTGGCAAGATGAACCCCAGAATTATTATCCACAAAATAATTATCGAAGCAACAACTGTCGAGGAAGAGGCTACCAAAGCAATTACGGCAACCAAGGTGGACGAGGAGGTTACCATCGTAACTATAACAACGGGCAGGAACAACGCAATAATTGGCAGGCTTGGAATAGCAACGGAAACAGGGGGAATCAGCAAATATTCGATCATGAAACTGGGAGATACTACGATGCACCGCAATATCCGGATAGAAGAAATGACACTAATTGGCGAATAATCATCAACAACATAATGATCAAGCCCAAAGAAATAATTTAAACTACCAAGAGGCTTGCCACGACCCCACGATGGCGAGCCAAAGCCAAGGTTACCCGAGACAGAACCAAATGTACTCAATGCAAAACCAAAGCACCGATCAAGTCCAAAATCAACAGATGCCCAGAAACACGGACCAGCAGCATTATCAGCGACAGTTACAGGCGTACAACGAGAACAAAAACACGAACCCAGTGGGTCCGAACAACAATCAGCCGAAGGCACCAGTGATGGCAATTTTGGCAAGACCAGAGAACTATCAAGAATGTGGTCCACAAACTGTAAAGGATCTCAAAATGTTGATTGAGAGGACGGCAATGCCACAGCAGTAAGAATAAGAATACCAATTGGAACCACTAAGCCATGGGTGGAATTCATGATTGACAATGGAGCCACAGTAAACTTAATTAAAGCAAGTGTATTGGATGATGACATGCCCATCTGTACTGCTGACGATAGAGAGCTAGGCGGAATCACAAACCAAACTGTGAAGACGTACGCATCAATATATTTAAATATAAAAGGCACCCCAGTGAAGTTTCAAATAATATCGGACGATTTTCCAATTCCCTTTGATGGAATGTTAGGACGCAATTACCTAAAGAAAGAAGAGGCTGTGATATCCTATTACGAAAATGCGCTAATGATAAGCGGAGATGTGATGCACCCAATACCGTTCATAGGACACGAAGAAGAACATAACCCAAAGAATCTAAGAAAAGGATATAAATGTAAACAGGCCAACGAAATACTAAAAGTAGAACCTACAAGTGAAGAAGGGAATGAAGCCCAGGGAAGGTGACACATACAATAAGATACAAATCAACTTAATCAAAAGCAACCTGGAAGAAGGATACGTACGAAGAATTAACGTGGGGAATGAAAATCTCTTCGTGGGTGAAGGAGTAATGACAAACGTGAACAACACCTGCAAGATAATGGCCATCAACACCAGCGAACAAGACGTGACGATAGAAGTGAATCCAAAAGAACTTATACCGTTTGACACAGGACCAGATTTCCTGCAAGAAACTGACAGTGAGTTTAATGGTGACATGATCGTGGACCAAATAAAGAGACTAGAAAGAGTAAAAGAAGCAATCAGGAGAGATCATTTAAATCGAGAACAATTGGACATAGTCGATAGGATTATCGAAGACTACTTGGACCGATTTCTGCTCGCAGGAGACAAACTTCCATGCACAGATATGATTGAACATCATATACATCTAGAAAACGATGTACCCATCAATTACAAGCAATATAGACATCCTCCGCAACATAAGCAAGTTGTAAGAGACAGAGTGGAAAAGAAATTGAGAGACAGAATCATAAGAGAGTCTAATTCTCCGTGCAACTCACCCATTCGGATAGTACCCAAGAAACCTGACAGTCATGGCAACCCAAGATGGCGTATGGTAATTGATTTTAGAGAATTGAACAAGAAAACGATCAGAGACGGATATCCATTACCAAATATCGCAGACATCATGGACCAATTGGGGGGTGCAACGTATTTCTCCATTTTCGATTTAGCAAGCGGCTTTCAACAAATACCAATGGCACCAGAAGACGGTTATAAAACTGCCTTCACAACGATCAATGGACATTATGAGTATACCAGAATGCCAGAAGGTTTGAAAAATGCCACAGCGACTTTCCAAAGACTAATGGAAAAAGTACTTAGAGGACTTCAAAACATTGAAATGCTTGTGTATTTAGATGACATCATTGTTTACAGCAAAGATTTACAAGAGCATGAAAGCAGAATTAGAAATTTGATGCAAAGACTGAGGGAGGCGAAATTTGTTCTACAAACATTGAATTTTTCAGAAAAGAAGTGGGATTTCCAGGACACATAATCAGTGCAAGAGGCGTGGAACCAAATCCAGAGAAAGTTGCAGCAATAGCTAAATTAGCCACATCCAAAAACGCAAAGAATAAGAGAAGTACTTGGAATGTTTGGCTATTATCGAAAGTACATTAAAGATTTTGCTAAAATTGCAAAACCATTAAATGACTTATTGAAAAAGAATATGAAATTTGATTGGACCGAAAAGTGCGAAGAAAGTTTTGATAATTAAAGCAGTGCCTCATGGAAGAACCCATATTACAATTTCCTGACTTCAATAAAGAATTCACTCTGACCACTGGTACATCAGACTACGCAATCGGAGCAGTCTTGAGCCAAGAAAAGGACGGATTTGATCATTCAGTCCAATATTTATCGAGGGCACTTAACAAAGCTGCAAGGAATTATTCCACCACTGAAAAGGAATGCTTGGCGGTACTATATGCTCTACATCAGTTTAGACCATATTCATTGTGCCGTAAATTCACACTGGTGTCCGACCATGAACCTTTAAATTTGATGCATAGCAGAAAAGATCCTGGACAAAGACTCATGAAGTGGATGTTCAGGTTCACAGGTTATGAATACACATTTAAATACAAACCTGGGAAATTAAATAAGAACGCTGGTGCTTTGTCAAGAAATCCTCCAGAAATGACTGAAAAGGAAATCAACGAAAATTTACCAAGAATCAAAGTAATGGTAATTGATGAGAAAACAAAAGAAGATCAAAATAAAACTAAAGACAAGGGGCCCATGCAGAAGACCGGTTTTCGCAGCAAAGCTTAATCAGCATCCGAAAAAGTCACTGTACCCCGACCCAGAGGCAGACCCATAGGGACTAAAAAAATAAAGAACCATCTAAACTAGATCATAGCGTGACAGCACAAAGAACGAGAGCGAAACGCACACAGATACCAAGTCCAGTAGGGCAGTACATTAAACAAGGAAAAGCAACCAAAACATCCAAAACCATCGATTCAAAGAAACCTGTACAAGCGAAAGCGTCAACCAGGGTTGAAGAATCCACAACAGAAATTACCTCTGTCAAAGCCAGAGAGCTGCCAGAAAGTTCGTCCAACATAGATTCAGACACTTCTATCACAGTAAATCCGTCTAGAAGATCATGGCTATCGTCCACAGCCAACGAAGACAGCGACTTAGATAAACCACCATTGCCAGACCCTAGATACAGTGAGTTACGAGTGGAAGATTCAGAAACAACAGAGGACAAAAAGCAGGAAATACCAGAAACTGAGGTATTTTCTTTAGAGGACAATCAATACAAAACTATAAGTAACATTGCCATCGAGTTAAGTGCAGTAGAAGGATCTCAAAGTGAAGAAAATACTGATGAAGACTCAATAGAAAACCTGTCCGTAAAAACAACTCTGACAAAACAGGAAGTGGAAGAGGCTAGTAGAAAATTTGAAGAGAGTATGAGAAGATATGAAATGAATAAAGGAACGGATGTCAGCGAATCAGGGGCTGAAATAGAAATACAACTAGAACTACCTTCGCATTTCTCAGATGATGACAATGTGCCAGAAGACGCGCGTAAAACCATCTACATGTCGGACCCAAGGTTCAAAAACGAAAGTGACGTAAACGATGTATGGAGAAAAGGTGTCCAGAGACTAATAAAACGAGCATGAGAGAAACTACAAGAAGCATCAGGTCAAGAAAATACAGAAGATGAATCAGACGTCGACAGTGTAACAGATATTATACCTCCACCAGTAAGAAGAACCTTATCTGTGACACCTACGATAAAAAGTGACAGCCCTACAGCCAATAGTACACCCCGAAACAAACTCAAGAGCAAAAGAAAACTAGGAGTACTGAGCGAGATAGAGGCCGAAGAAGGGTTGATAATAGACATAAGATTTTCGAAGCCACCGGAATCAACCATGCAATTTCTTATACCTACACCACCAGACTTGGAACCGCTAAATAAAAATTGCGATTCCCACCAAGTCGATGAAGAGGGACAACCTCATATATTTTTTATCAGCCGATTGTGACAATACGTGGTCCGTCACCAGACGATTAGAAGAAATAGGAGCCATTGATTTAGCAAAAATACAAAACAAAAAACCAAAGTCAGAACAAGTGATAATTACTCCTTTTAAGCAACATCACATATTTACGGTGATAGTGAAAGACAAATACTTCAACACCATCAAAATACCGAATCTACACGAAGCACTCATGAACCTAAAACAAATACTCGTAGAGAAAAGTATCAAAAGCTTTCGAATGGCCAGAAAAGGAGATATCTTGGACCAACTAGGATCTCCAACTATTATAGAAATGCTTTATGAACACTTTCACAGAAGTGGGATAAGAGTAACCATGTGTTATGGCAAGGCAGAAGTATCACCTGAAAAACACAGGAAAGAGATAATCAGTCACCTTCATGATAGTTTAACAGGAGGACATAAAGGAATTAACCAGACTTATCAAAAGATAAGATAGCGATACTATTGGCCTGGAATGAGGAACAACGTTCAAGACTACATTAGGCGATGTGCGAATTGCCAGGAGCAGAAAATAGAACGATTCAAGACAAGAGAACCTATGATCATCACAGACACACCAATAGAGGCTTTCGACAAAGTATCAATAGATACCGTAGGGAAACTTAGAATGACACATGAGAGGAAATTCCCATTTGCTAACCATGCAGTGTAATCTAACAAAGTACCTCATAGCAATACCCATCAAAAACCTACATGCAACCACAATTGCTGATGCATTAGCGAAATACCTCATTTGCCAATTTGGAGCGCCGAGAGCAATACTTTCAGACAGAGGAACCAGCTTCTTGTCGAACATAGTTGAATCTCTACTAAAGTTATTTAAAATAAACCATTTAAAAATTTCAGGATATAGATCTCAAACAAATATGATGATTGGGACCATCTGACACCATTCGCCACCTTCACGTATAATACTAGCATACACGCGGCAACCAATTTTACCCCTTTTGAACTGGTTTATGGGAGAGTAGCGCGTTTTCCCTTAAGGATACCATCCGATGAAAAGTTAAGAACCTATAATGTTTACATGCGAGATCTAGTACTAAGATTGGAGGAGATGAAATTTTTAGCAGGCGAAACCCAAATAGCTAACAAAGTCAAAACAAAAACGAGGTATGACAAGAAGGTTAGAGCGTTTAAGGACAAAGTGGGCGGATATGCTAGATTAATTAACGAACCCCGAGTCAGTAAATTTGATGCATACAGAAACAAACCCTTGAAAATCATTGAATTCGTTGGCAGGAAAAATGTAATTTTAGAATATCCTAATGGCAAAAGAATTAGAAAACACATTGATAAATTAAAGCACGTAGCTGATAACTCTGATACCAATTCTGATGATTAATTAACCGCATATAAATGTAAATAAATTGTAAATAATATATTTATAAAATTAAATTTTATGAACTGTCACTAACTCATATCTAAATTTGCAGGATGAACTAATTAAATAAAATTTTGATCATAATTTTTAATATAATAATAATGACCCGTAGTCAACCCCCATATCAAATAGACCCATTGGACCCGAATCCTGGCATCTACTTCGAGAGAGTGGACGTCATGAGGACAAAAAGAGCTCGCTGGAAAATTGAAATCTACATCGACATAGATGAATTCATGCAGACACATGCACCATTAGAGTCATACAAGGCCGTCTATAATAGCTGTTTGACGCGAATCGAAGAGACCAAATGCAAACATGCATTAGGACTAGATCTCATAAAGTTGAAGGACCAAACCTTGAAAGAAGTGCAAAAACAAACAAACGAAACCATTAAAACAATGACACACCATTCGTACCCAACAGTGAGAAACCCCAGAAGTATTCGAGTGAAAAGAATAGCACTCTTAGGAATAATAGGCTCAATAAGCAAAAGCTTATTCGGCCTAGTCAGCTCTGATGACGTGGACAACATTAATAAGAACAAAGACACGTTATTTCAGGACCAAACAAAAATCGTGCACATAATGGAGCAAAATATGCACATAGTCTCATCGCAATTTGAAGAACTATATAATATAACCAAAAACCACCAGAAAGTGCTCCTAGGATTCGAAGCAAGCTTAACCAAGACAGTGAACAAAATGATAAAAGAAGAAGACGGACTAAAACATCTAATAGAAATTACCGTATACGTGAGGCGCCTAGAATCAACACTGGAACACTTAATAAAAAGCAACGAGAAGATCTTAAAAGAACTCAGATACCTGAAAGAACGAAAGATCCATCCGGAACTTATAACAACAAGCATGCTACATCAAATTATGACGGACGCAAAAAGAACCAGCAAAAATCTGGACTTTGCCATACCCACAGAACACTTGAGAATAGAAGAAATAACCAAAATATCAGACGTTGACGCAATCCATAAAGATGGAAGGACCATTGCCGTAATACACGTACCACTAGAGGACAGAGAACCATATCAGATTTAGAAACTACATTCGGTGGCAGTGCCACAAAATGAGCAAAATCAAACAACGGAGATAGTGTTCGTAAAACCATCGCACAAATATTTGGCAGTAAATTCTAATCAAGAAAAATACGTTAAATTCAATGCAGAATCCACAATCACATGTACCAAAACGCATTATGCCCTCATATGCCCAATACTTGGTCCACTTGAGAGCGCGCCGACATCAAACGACTGTGAAATAACAATGCTATTGAACCCCAACACGGCAGGACTAAAAACTTGTGACATAAGATATGGAACCAGTGCAAAAACCCAATGGAAATATTTAGAAAATGACCAATCCTGGCTATACTCAGTTGTCAAACCAGAACAAATACGAATTTCATGCATGAACCAAGGAGACACAAAAGTAAAACTGGAGAAAGCTGGAATAATACGACTCTCACCAGCGTGCCTCGGGAGAACCACAGACAGTATGATATTCGGACAAGAAACCAAATCCAGTCAGACCAAATATTCATATAAACCCGAAATTGACCTAAAAATACATGATATGAACCCCATTCTCAATGAAAAGTACCAGAACCCAAACCGTGATACAACTCAAAGCATTGAAATCATTGGACCTAAATCTGATTTTAACCAAGCCAAATCCTTAACAGAAATGATAGAAAAATTAAGTGAATTAAAAGAACATAAAAGACGCGAATACAAGACAAACACCCTTATATATAGCGGTCTAACCTTCCAACTGGTTATGATTGCAGGCATCATAGCATTAATAATGGGAATGAAATGTGGAATGATGATACCCTGCCCAAAGTAAATAAGCAAACATATAAAGTACCCCAAACTAACGAACCAAAACGCGACAACCCCATAACTGAAACAAACCTAACAGAAACCACTAGTACTTCTAAAACAAAAAACAATAAATCAAATAAATCCAAATCGCTGATAATAGAGACCCAATTTAAAAATGAAGCAGAATGCGATTATTAACACACCCCTATATACGGACCAAGCTTTAACAATACATAACCTAAAACACAACAAAAAAATGTATATTTACAGAGAGTAACAAGATTACCACGGCAGCTACAAGTATATCAATATTCTGCGACATGCAAGTACCAATCTGGACCGTTGTGCGAGAATTTGAACAAGGAAAACCACGGTGCATTTTTACCGAAAAACATCAAACAGACCACGGAAGCAAAAAAATAAATATAACTTATGATACAATAATGGAGACCATGTGAGCCAGAGACTTGAATACCATACTCATAAGAAAAAATAAGTTCAGAAGACCAGCTAGAGCAGTACCAGTACCGATAAGAAGGACCCTTTTTTTACGTGGCATTTGGAACTCGAAAGTTCATCGCCTCATCCACGCAAGCCTTCCACGCTGCCCTATCTTGTGTTAATCCCACCCAAGATGCACCTCTCCGATCGACACCCACCCGTCCTATTTCCACTAGATCCGCTTTTACATTGCCCTCCCATCTACGTCTAGGTCTACCTAGAGGTCGCGATTTTATTATTCTGTTAATATTTGGTGACGCGTACGGATTGTGTAACTCATCATTTTGTAGTCTCCTCCATTCCCCGGTTTCCTCATCTTTCTTCGGCCCGTATATTTTTCGCAAGACATTATTTTTAAATACCCTAAAACGGTTGTCCGCCTGCTTAGTGAGAGCCCACGTTTTGCAGCCGTACAGAACCACCGGCAGTATTATTGTCCTGTATATTCTTATTATAACGTTTTAAGACAACAGCCTCGACTTAAGTAAATTACTCACGGCGTAGAAGCAAGCATTACCCGAATGGAGTCTCTTGTTTATTTCGACATTAATCTCGTTTCTATCATTTTTGGTCGTACCCAGATACCTGAATTCGCTAACCTTTTCAAAAGTAAAATCCCCAACTCTGAGATCTCCCTCCCCTCTGCAGATGCCTAGTTTATCCACAATCATGTACTTTGTTTTTGATTCACTAACTTTTAACCCTGTATACTCTGCCGCTTTTATGAGGATTTCCGTATTTCTTGCTACCGTTTCCCTACAATCCCCCAGTAAATCCGAGTCATCTGCGTAGCCTAGTATCTGCGTTGTTCCATTAAGCGTTGCACCCAGCTGGCGAACCTGCATTTTTCTAACGACATACTCTAACGTTCAGTTGAACAGCACCGTAGAGAGCCCATCCCCTTGTTTTAAACCATCGCGTATCGTGAAGGGTTCTGATATATTACCGCCTACTCGGCCCTTTCCCGTGCTTCCGTTCAGACATATTTGAATCAATCTCACGAGTTTTTTCAGTACACCGAGAAGTACTAGAATTTGATACATTTTGCTTCGCTTAATAGAGTCGTACGCTTTTTTAAAATCTATAAATAGTTGGTGTATGGTTTCGCAAAATACCCACTTTTTCTCTAACAACTGTCTTATGGTAAACATTTGATCGTCGATCTGTTGCGCCGAAATCCGCACTGATAATCTCCTACTATATCTTCCGCAAATGGAGTGAGTCTAGCTTGTATTACGTTTGACAGAACTTTGTAGCACGTTGCTAAAAGTGAGATACCCCTATAGTTATTGCAGTCTGTCTTATCCCCCTTTTTAAAAATCGGTATAATGATAGTTCTGATATTGTTTCATTTTTCCAGATGGCACATACTAGTTTATAGATTTTGAAAGTGAGCTCGACGTCCCCATATTTGAGTAACTCAGCTGGGATAGAGTAATTTCCCGCGGCTTTGTTGTTTTTTAGTTTTTTAATCGCGGCCTCTACTTCTTGGTAGCTTGGTTCCTCCACGTGGAGTTCAGCAGTGTGAATTTCGTCCCCTAATTCTTCGCTATTTTCGTGCACGTTTAATAATTTATCGAAATAATTTTTCCACAGCGACAGTAATTCATTGTCATTTGTTACCAGGTCCCCGTTTTCGTCCTTCATCAATTGCGCTCTACTCCTAAAACCCTTTCTGATGGCGTTAATCCCTCTGTACATTTCGCGTGGGTTATTTTCCTTACTGTTAGTTTCTATTCTCCTAATAAGATTCTTTTGATACTCCCGCTTCTTATTTCTGTAGATCGCGCTCATCTGTTTCCTTACGTTAGAATACGCTTCTACGATCCTATCGCTTCTATTTTGTAAGCTATCTAATTTAGCCTTTTTGCGCCTTTCAAACCAGAGTTCGCACTCTTCGTCAAACCATGGTTTGCTCTTTGGCTTTTTCTTTTTACCCAGTACTTTGTTCACGGCCTCTTTTACCGTTTTTTCGATGTCACCCCATAAGCTATTCGGTTCGTCATTCTTCTCCGGCGATGTGTTTGCTTCTTCAAGTGCCTGAAACCTGTTATTAATTTCTATCTGGTACCTAATTCGCTCTGTTCTATCTCGTAGCTTCTCAATATCGAAGCTTTCTATCTTGTTTGCTCGCTTAGTATTTTGATTCACTACTAGTTTAGCTCTTAATTTGGCTACTACTAGGAAGTGGTCCGAGTCGCTATCTGCCCCTCTGTAAGCCCTTACGTCGAGAACGTTAATATGACGTCTTTTTTCTATGAGGAAATGATCAATTTGGTTTTGCGTGGCCCCGTCCGGCGATGTCCACGTTGCCTTGTGTATGTCCTTGTGCTTAAAACACGTAGTTTTGATTATAAGATTTTTTGCCGCCGCGAAATTTATGACCCTAATACCGTTATCATTGCTGGCTTCGTGCAGGCTTTCCTTCCCTGTAGTAGGCCTAAACATTTCCTCCCTACCTATTTTAGCATTGAAATCGCCTAATACTATTCTTGTGTTGTAAGACGCGAACTGGTCGATCACCTGCTCTAAAGTTTCATAATAGAGATCCTTAGCTTCTTCTTCTTTGTCCTCCGTAGGACAGTGCACATTAATAAATACATATCTATACCATTCACCTTCGATAATGATGTACGAGAGTCTCTCATTGACGGATTTTTAACCGAACTTTTAACCGAATGTATGATGCTTTTGCTTACTAGAAATCCGGTGCCTAGAGATCCCCCACTCCCGGCCCCATACAGGTACGTGAAGTTACCCGATGCTAGTACTCCGCCATCTGGCCACCGCGATTCCTGTATTGCTACCAAATCTAGATTGTACCTATCAGCTTCCTTTACGAGTTCTTTATACGCGCCTGCTCTGTATAGACTGCGAACATTCCAAGTTCCGATCCTTAAGTCCCTTTTGGTTCTGTTTTGATTTTTTTGAGCCATGATAGTATGTTAAACCCGCGCGCTTCGGATCCTGTTCCGATCGCAGGTGAGTCCACCGTTCGAGAGGTGATAACCCCCATACCTCTCTAGAACTAAGTATGAGAGCTTTCCGACTTTGACGAGGACAGTGTCAATACGTCGTCAGACACACTACGGTTTCATTCTCGCATCCTAACGCCCCCCTGCAAGGCAGCGCGCCTTCGCTGGCATCGTTACCGCGTAAGACCAGGTGACGAATCATTCTACACATCCCCTTTCGGGGCACTTATCATGAATACTGACAGGACTTAGGTGCTACCGCCCTAGACTATTATTCAGACTACAATGACACAAATTTTGTCACTGAACCAAACCTAGGACCACCAGTTATGACAGAAGAACCAGGAGAAATAATAAGAGTAAACAGGATAAATGAGAAAACATTGTCAACAAACATAAGAGGAAACCCAGAAAATATAAAAGCATACCTAAAACAATGTGGATCATGCGACATAGAAACAGTTTACACGGACCAACTAGGCAACACTAAATTAGTAGTAAGGTACCAAATACCTCTACACAATAAAAAAGATGTGAAACACGCAACAACAACAATAAAAGATTATATACAACATATAGTACAAGAAATCCCCGTGCAAACAACATTAGCAACAACAACAAATATACCACTGGTGCTCCCGATACCACCATCACTACTACCAGCAGTTCGAACACCAATATTAGCGACGCCACCAACAGCACCAACAGCACCAACAGCACCAACAGCACAACTACAAAAATTGCCGAGTGAAAGGCCAATACCTATGCCGGAAGTAGTAACAGGGCCATAAGACGACACGGCAGGACTAAGGTTCTGTGCCCAAGTACCTTTGGGCATAGACCCCGAAACGTTCACAAAAATATTTGCTGTGTTTGGACCACTGGACCACATAACTTTCAGCCCACACAGAAAACAAGAATATAATACACCACTAAGGAAATACCTAGCTTTTGTACAATATTTCAACAAAGGGGATGCAAACAAAGCCATAGACAACTGCAATGATAAATTTAAACAGAAATGGGCATCACCACGACACCTCCAAAAAATAGAACAGAATACAAGAAAAACCACAGTGTATAAGATTTTTAGTTGCAACCCTGTACCTAAATAAATATAATATATTCTAACAAAATCAAGTATTTAGATACAAATCATTTAGTTAGCATAGGTAGGTACTAACAATTTAGCATATAAGGCATCAAATGTGAGACCACGGACCACAGCAGTAAATGGAACATTAGTTGAAACAACATACATAAATAGTAAAAACAAGGAACAGAGTGATTCGATAAACCCTACTACCACCCACCCTCATATACATAAAAAAATATATATCTTGTACTCACATAAATCTCGTCAAAAGCTGTTCTCTGTTTAAAATACCATTAATCAAACACAACAGATGTGTAATCCAAGCAAGCAATCACAGGCTTGTAATAATTATAAAAAAAGACCATGGTCAAAAGCCTCAAACATGATAAAACACATATAGATCATGTGTTGAGCAAAAACCAAAAAGGTTCCAAAAATGTCAGATTCAAAGAAAAAGAAGCAGCATAAATTGACTGAAGACAAACACAAATACAAAAAAAAGGTCAACAGTAAATTAAAACCCCTTGTCAATCCTAATTTATCGAATAACTCTGACAAATATTTTTTTTTCCTTTGCTCAAATCACGATAACAATAATTCTTCTCTACATACAATTCCACTTACGGGACCATGTACCACAATTTAGCGTTTTAATTGTAGTTTCTCGAGGACGAGAAACGTTCTCTAGGGAGGGGGGGGGGAAGATGTTACGTGACAACTTTCCCAATCTCGCATTTGAAATAATAATTTCAAAAGTAAGATCGATAAAGTTCCACACTTAAAAAGGTGCAGCGAGACTCAAGGCCACAAAATTATCAAGTGGCTAAGAATCTCGCTGACCTAAACAACTTCCCCGCCAACGGCTAGAAGCGCACGTGCGGAGCTACGTTGCAGTTTCGGCGCGCAACTAGTTGCCAGGCCCCGTAAGGCCTAATGCGTGCAACAAGCGTCGACATTGTAACGCGGCTAAGGGGAAGTAAGCTGGCGACAGCGTAGGAAGTCCGGAACCTCTTCCGAGAGTTTTCGAACCACGCTGCTCTCTCACTCCGTGATCGGGCGACGAAGCCGGCGGACCATTAAGAATTCATGCAAGAGTTTTAGATTTTCTTTGTAGAGTCAATTAGACAAAGAAAGAAATTCCTCTTTCAGAATTAATCAAGAGAAAGGTCATTTATTTTCGGTTTAGTGAGGATTTCATTGGTTCACTTTAACGGATACAGAATTGTTATTGGATATAAAAAAAGAAAAGGAAATAAAAAAAGGAATAAATATAACAGAATCTTGGTTTCAATAAACTTGAGTATTTTGTTCAATCCACCCTTCAAGGTCACTAAACATTATTTGGAAAAGATCGGACCATTTGTATCTCTCACATATCAAAAGATCAAGGTAAGAAATTGAGATAAATTTTAATTGGGATCAGATAATTAATGAAATAGAAAGGAGAGAGTAAGAGTGTTGATCGTGGAAGTAAGTCGTGCGAATCATTCATTCTTTAAGCGTTTGCTTAACAACTGTATAGCTGTTCGTGTACATCAGACTCATAAAAAACAAATAATATATTTTTGATGGAGAATTAGCCAAAATCTCCCATAACATGTTCTCATGCGCGTTTCAGGAAGTACCATCCTGATGGTACCTCCCGAAACGGGCATGAAAACCCGTGAAAACGCCTATATAATTTTTTTAATTCAATGTTTTTTTACCTTTATTCTACAATATTGACGCAATATTGCTAATAATCTTTGCAATATTACTGTGATACTGTTATTGTATTTTTGAAACGCAATCCAAAAACGGACATTACCCTCCAATAGATTTTCTCCTCTACAATTGCAGTTTGTGCTGCCCCAACATGTGTGGTGTGCGTTTGTGTCACAACACATTATAAGCTTGGCGCCTTCAGCTTCGCATTCTCTAATTAATGCGACCATTTCCTCTGGTGGGCACGCTTCCTCATAAGGAAAGTATGCTGCGGCAATCATAATGACTTTCCGTTACCTTCGGTACCCTTGTAGCTTACCCCAGCTGTGCAGCAGGTACATCCCTTGAGCAGTACATTGGCACCATCTGTACCTAAAGCCGCTTAACAATAAGGCACGTTCTAGTCAAGACGGGACTGCTGCTGATCATTGTACCTATTCTGTTAAAGCCTGTGATTTTGCCGTTGTGAATCCAAGGTTCTTGGATTAGGCAAATACCTGTACGCACCCCCGCTATACGTCTACTCAGAACGGCTGAGGCGCTCTTGCAATGGTGCAGATTGATCTGCGTGAAGTCTATGGTGGTGTACGGTACAGATCCGGCCTTATTCATATTGTTCACGCTATTACATTGCCCCCGATCAGCCATCTTGTTCGAGAGCACTGCTACCTGCATTTACCTCTATGTTTGCCGTATTAAGGCCGGGATCCGACCTCCATGACCTCTACTCCCGTCTGTCCTGGCTCTTCCTCCGTCTTTTCCTTAAACGAGACGACATGCGCCCTGCCGCCTTTACAGAAAGGTCTGAAGTCAAGGGCCTTTATTGCCTCGTTAGTCCTTACCAGCAGCACCCGAATGGCCGTTTTCTCCTTCTTGCCCACAGTCACCATTTTGGTTTCGGCGAATACCCAGGAGTCCGGTGTAAGTGTGGTGTTCTACCTTTTTAAGCGCTTCACTACGTCCTCCGGAGTATGCACTCCGGGGGCGTAGATCATCGCTCTGACCAGCTTCTGGAGATCTCCTATCCCAATAGCCTTGAGTTAGGTGCCATCCCCACACGACCGAGTGGCATTACTGAGTGACCACTCTTCGTCCTTTTGGTACTTGCAGTGGAAGATTTGTTCACCCCTCTGGAACCAATTGTCCAAGAAACTTGGAAAATAGCTTCCGCCTAGGGCGTCATCAATCTCCCTTTCTAAGGTCTCCAGGACCTTCTTTTCCTCGCTCGGCTGTAACTCTTGTTCTTCTCGGCTGTAACTCGTCTTTAGAGCGTTCCCAACTAACCTCTTTTTGAGCTCCCTCGGGGTGGAGCTGTCGGAGTGCTGTCTTTTGGACGCGCCCGCAAGGGTCCCAACCTGAGACCCCATAGGAGCGTCCTCCAGACGCTTCGTCCTTATCTTCGCCCCGAGGCTAGCTTCCTATTTGCGTGTCTGTTTTTTTTTCTTTTCCTTACTATTTTCTGTTCCCGAGGAGGCACCAGTATTTGTTACTTGGGCGGACTCTCCAGATGCTCGGTGACTCTCCTGGGAACTCCCACTGGTATTTACCGTCTTGACGACAGCCGCCCGGTCTTCCAAAATACCGTCCGTAAAGACTTGGTTTGAGCAGGGGAGCTCCTTTGTTGCGGGCACTTTTGCAACGGTTTCTTGTGTCTTATTCTTTCCCATTTTCGTTTGTATGTTTTACAGGTGTGCTAGTGTGTGTGGACCAAGCTCCGCCTCCACATCCCGGAACAGTCCGCCCTCCAGGAAGCCATCCACCACGGAGAAGCCATCCCCAATTTCTGTAGCCTCAGCAGCCCCCCCCCCCCCTCCGACCCAACATGGCTCTATCTGGTCACCAACCAGGTCATGCTGGTTAGGCTGACCCGGGCCCCTGTACTATCCGACGGCCTCGGAGCGCCAGACAACCTAGTTTTCCTACAGTACCCTCAGACGACGCGGTCAGCTCTCCTCGGGTGACCCCGGTGGACATACGTGCCCCGGGGCAGCTTTGGGGTCGGCAGTGTGTGAGTGTTGAGGTGTAACATGTGTGTTCATGAGTTGTGTTTTCCAACCGGCACTACTGCCTTCGCCTGGTTGGGGGATCGCTCCTAGCCTCTAGTCGGTCCGCTAGGCAGTTTTCGCTCTCCTCCCTCTGAGACGAAAAGAGTTGAATGAGTCCTGCCCCCAGGCCCGTTGAGAGTCCGAAGCAAGGGAGAGCCCTTTTTAGGGGGATCCCGCACACGAGTGAGAGTCCTTTTTACGGGGATCCACATACATTTGAGAGCCCGTTTTACAGGGAATCAGACACAGCGATAACATTCACTCTCTCTCTCTCTCTCTCTCTCTCACACCGGGTCCGGGTCCGAGATACGCCGCACAATCGACCAGAGGAGCCTCCTCACCGGCCCATCAAGCACACAAGGTGGCAATCCTTCGAGGAGGATGTATAGGCTATACTTTTTTAGGAAAAGCACTGACTACTGTTCATTGGTTTACTCTGACTTGACACAAGAACTCAACACCAGATTCCAAAATTGTGAACACAGGTATACGTTAAATCTATGGTCTAAAAAGGAATTTCCAGCTTATGCCATCCTATGTAGAACTTCTTCAGGAATTTCCGTAAATTTTCTGAAAATTCATATCTGTTGCTGACAAGCAAAATGGCATAAGTCCACTTTTCGTAAAAATGGAGATAACTGTAGATTTCGTATCTTCAAATAGGTCCTTTTAATGTGAAAATGACCGGGCGCTTACACGGGACACTGCAATAAAATAGAAAATTGTTTACAATTCACTTTAAATTTTGATAATTTGACGTATTGATTTTGATAATTTCGATTGAGTCTGAATCTTATAAATAAAATTCTGTAATGCTTGTTGACGCTCTCATATCTTTTTATCGTTTTCTCTTCGTTCTCTCCGATCGAGCATCCACTTTCGGACTACAGACAAACACATAAGACGCGCATTTTATCCAACTTTGTAGTGGTGACTATAGAAGAATCAAGGGGTTCTCTATGTATGCTTCTCTTTTCCTCTCCCGCCTCTCTTGTGGATTTGGCGAAATCGGATAGGTGATGTGGTATCGAGACGACAACAAATGTAAGCGCTCAGATGACCGTAATAACCTGCTTCCAAGAAATATTTTTTCATAACAACTCGCGGTACCTGGGGTTTAACAATATCAGTTTTTTATATTATCCTCGTTAACACTTGCCTTCCTTTGATGTGTCGACGTACATTTTAAATAAGTAATCTCTTGTAGCAACTCTCGGCGCGTGGGGTGGAAGTACGTGTAGGTCTGTTTATAATGCTACATCACTTTATCAGATTATTCTAATCTTTAATCTGTAATTGTTTTTTTAATACAATCGAGGATGACATAGCTGACGACGGATACAACATGTGCTTTCGCTCTCTACGGTGCTATGTTACGCTCTCTACGGTCGAGCTGCTTCTCCGCTATAGTTCGAACGCATAGCTTGTACTATACCTATAGCTATCGCTGTCGCGCGCTCGACTCTCACGCTTGCTATATTTCCACGCGCATGCCTGCTTACATACTCTATACAGTCTACATTCTGTACAGGCTCGTCTGATATAGCATAGAAATTACTCATATCTCAATAAGGTCTATGTATAGTATATTGCACATGTTTGATATCGAGATTTTGAGGGTTTTTCGGTTTCTGTGTATTATTGCGAATGTAATATAAGATTTTTTCATGTAAAATAAAGGGTTTCTATTCATCATGTATCTGTGCATATAAGTATAATGCTTGTTTCATATAGCATTGTTCATAACCATTAATAGTGGTCTTAATATTCGCGGTCAAAATATTATCATCATACGCCCAAGAGAAATCAGGGGGATTATATTTTCATAAACCGATCGGACGCCCGCCTCATATTTTCACCGCTATTATACACATTATTTTACTAAAGAAAGTATTCTATTGTCTGTAAATTATCCTGCAATTGTTACAATTAAATCTTTGTTTTCAAAAAGACTTGCGTCGCAGCAAAGTGCCAGGTCTGTAGAGGTACCTTGTAAATCTATAATACAGTCTCCATGGATTGGATTTATGTAATCTCTTATCAAAATGATTATTCAATTTTTCATAAGCTTCATTACATTGCTATACGACAAAGTGCGAGGGATCAGAGAATATGATTACGTCTTGATCGAACACTCATCGGCTTTTCATAAAATTTTAATGCAAACAACGCAATTAAAATTTAAAAGTCTTTAAGTAATTTATCGACTTCTAATGCCTTTTTTGAAGGATACAAATAGTCTTGGCAAAAAAAACTTTTTCCTCTCCTTATAACACAATGTAGTATTAACATTAAAAAAATGAATAACATGATTTTAATGTAATCAAATGTTCTGAAAGAAACACATTAACTTATTGAAGTATCAGCTGAAATTCATGAAATCTTCAGCGTTAGTACTATCATAATGGGTTTATTTCATATGAATTGCAATTTAAACTCCGTATTTTGAAAATGAAATATAAACGTCTTTGAGACAAATAAATATTATAATAATATTCTGATAATAATTTGAGCAGAACCCATTACAAGAAATTCTACGAAGTTGTTTGCTCTATTGAAAATAATGTATTACTTACAATGTTTTATATCACATAATTATACAAAGTAAAATTTTTAAACGTGAAAAATATGTATTCAAATTTTCATATGATCTTATATTGATGTCTACTTTAATACAATTTAATATAACTATCTTAAATTAACTGTTACAGGGTTGAGGCAATATTGACGTATGAGACGACAGGCCCCACCTGAGAGATAAGAGAGCAGCAATGAATAACTTGCCGTCGTAGGCAAGTTACTGACCAAGTAGCGCTAGTAGCCATCGTGTAAATAGTTTACCTAAGTGCAGGTCGATGGCGTGCGAGCATATAACATAGAAGAGAGGAAACGACACGAGCGTATAGGAAAGCCGGAGCCAGCAGCAAGCATTAATGATCAGGCTATCAAACTGAGCACTTTGCGAAGGATGGTTCTCGCCGCTTGCTTCAGTCTTCTCCATCCTCAGTAGTCTATGAGCCAAAGGCTCTCGAACAATATGCGTGCAGTCCACTCCCTCCTCCTGTAGCTTCAAAGATCCAGAATCGAATGTAAGATTGATTAAATAAATGAATAATTATAAGTGTACTTCATGTAATTACTGCTGCGACTGAATATTTCGAAGTATAGGAATACAGGAGCAAGGTAATTCACGGAAAACACTCTGTGGTTATTTACGATAAACGATTCGTTTTATTATTTAATTAACAGTAGCAGCAGACGCCTCGCTCGCTCGGTAGTATTTCGATGAAGAGCGTGTATATATATATATGGGTGGTTCTCTGCGAAATCGAAGATGAAAATTTTAATTTTCGCACAAACTGTATATATACCTTCTACATGTTGTACCTGACTCCTAAAAATATAGGAAATATCAATATAATATAATTTTAAAATATAGGATGATTTTTACTCAAATACTTCAGCTTACAAAAAAACAGTCATAAAATGTTTAATCTATAAACTAAAAAATCGCAGGTACAATCCCAGATCTCAACTTTCTTTTAATTTATTTATTTATTTAAGACCATATACATATGCCTTAAAAAGGCATCCTATAGAGGCAAACATCGTTTCCTGTACATAGGGATGGTACAAGAGAAAAAGTACTAATACTACTTAAAACTATAAAATAACCTTAAAAACTAATAATGTCAAATTACTATTCTTTAGAATCGGCATGCATAATTGCACGAAAATAATAATTTACTGTATATTAGTCGGCTCTGATGGTATAAACTTTCAAGCAAACACCTATATTAAAATAATACAAAACAATTATAGCTTAAAAATCTAGATACATTTTTGAGAATTAAAACATGTTGTACCTTATTCCCAACAACAATTTCAGCGCGATTCCTTCACTTGGCTTCGAGTTATAGTTGGTCAAAGTTGGGATTTCAACCAATTTTTCCATTTTTTGCCTATTTTCAATGATTTGTAGCTCAAAAGGGATATATTTTTAACTAAAACTATCCAGATACTTTTTTTGCTTCTAAATCTCGAAATACCGAAAGACGTAAGACTTGTGGGATACGCAGACGACATAACCACGGTTATAACGGCACAAAACGTGGACATCGCGCAAGCGAAGCTAAACGCGATTATAAGTAGTGTGTTATGGTAGATGGCGAATCACGGACTGACGTTAGCGCTAAATAAGACCGTGAAACATTCCAACTGAACTTTATTTGAAAATTATTATTTAGTGGTCCGAGATGTCATGGTATTTGAATCTCTTCTATTTATGAAATTTAATTTATACGTTAGTATTTCGTACTTGGCTAACGTATTGTAGCCAAGACTAATATAGCTGAAAGAAAATTTTTATGTTTGAATTTTATTTTAGGTTTTTCTCTTAAACATATATATTACTGCTTAATATACTCTCCTTGTCTAGAATTTTCTTCAAAGACGTAGTGTCCTTGAAGTATTCTAGTGTGACAAAAATTTTATAATATAAGCAATTTTTAAAGGACTTATTGCCTCTAAGATTAGATTATTATGTATTATAAGAAAATGGAGATGTGAAACGATGTCTAAGTATAATTTTGCCCTTGACTAACGTATTGTAGCCAAGGCTATTATACCTGTAAAGAAATTTATGTTTGAATTCGTTTAAAAAATTATTTAAGATTTTTACTCTAACAGACGTATTGCTGTTTGAGATACTCGTCTTATCTGGAACTTTCTCCAGAGATGAAGTTCCGTTTCATAAAAAAAAGTTGTATAGTTAACCTTCAGAGGACTTATTGCCTCTGAAGTCGTAATACACAGTTGCTAGAAAAGATAAAGATATATATATATATATATATATATATATATATATATATATATATATAATATGATTTATTGTTCTCTACGTTATAAGTTAAAATTTTAATTAATTTTAAACCTTAAGAGTAAGAGACTGGATGTATTACCAGAGCCTTAACTCGCGCTCAAAAAGTTGCTCTGACCGAACTCTACTTGGAAAGGGAGCGTATTGCTCCGTTCCGTTCAAGCTCGGTCGAGCGAAAGAGGCTGAGAAGCTAAGCGAGGCGCCTTTTATTTCCTGAGGAGCTACTGCGCAGAGCCACTGCTGCGCGCTTCCCCTCTAGTGCGCCGGCGCTGCTGCTGCTGCCGCTTCCCCTTTCAGGTCGCCGCCGCTGCTGCTCGCTGATTGGTTCGGCGCTGATCGATTTTTTAATATACTCCGTTTTCGGGATATTTTTTGTGTGCGCATTACTCTCGCGTCGATAGCATGAGTCGGACCGTTACAACCGAAATCGTTATCTTGACAAGAAAGCGGATACCTACCATCATACCCATGAAGGTAGGCGGCGAGACTATAATGACGAAACCATCGGCCAAGTATCTCGGACTAACCCTAGATACGAAACTGAACTATGGGGAACACCTAGATCGCGTCTGTAGAAAAGCCACGACTAGGATAGCGCAACTTAGTCGACTCATGGCTAACGTCCGTGGGCCTAGGCCAACGGTCAGGCGGTTACTAATGGCGACTACTAACTCTATCCTGTTATATGGGGCAGAGGTGTGGGCCGACGCTATGACTATGAATAAGTATAGGAAAAAGATTATACTCCTACCGGACGGTCGCGGCCAAGGCATCGATGGTGATCGCCGGGGTGATCTATGTGGATCTTCTTGCGATTGAACGCAATCGGATATACGAGGCTCGCTTAGCGTCGAATAGCATCTCAATTGCCGTAAAAGAAAGAGAAATAACAATGCGCAATTGGCAGACTAGGTGGACCGATTGTCCAAAGGCTAAATGGACTAGGATCCTTATAAAAGATGTAGGTCCGTGGGTGAACAGGAAATGAGGGAGGTCAAATCACTAAAAATTTTAATGGGATATAGTTTGATACGTGACCCATCGACATAATTTTTTTTGTGAGGTTATGATGTTTAGTTTCAGAGATATGAATTTAAAAAAAATCACCTTTTTCATTTTATCTGCTAAACAAAGCGATTGATCCCGAGCACCAAACAAGGAAAAGTAGGTAATTTTATTCTATTTCAAATGCATTATAGCTGAATTGTCTGTAACAATGGGATGATTGAAAAAGACGCAAAATAGTGTTTGTCAAAAATCAAAAAATGACCATAGAAAAAATATAGTTAAGGAAATAAAAAATAACTGTTTTTTCCGAATTTAGAACCCGGTATACATACACACACATCCATACGGACATTTTCTAAAAACAGTTGATTTGAACTTCTAACATACCAAAAAGTATTTTCTAGAAGTTTTGAAGAAACTCAAAATCACAAAGCTTTCTCTAGGAGGAAGCAAAAAAAGAATCAAAGAGGCGAAAAATTAATTTTCAAAGTTCGAGTTATACCTGGCCGCCATTTTGAACTCTTCAAATGAATTTTTTCAAAGGGAATCGGATTCGGAAAGTACACTAAAAAACGAAGATTTTTATTAATTGAATCAAGATTTTTGTTGTCCAAACTCTTTTAAATGGCCCCACTGTGCGGCGGCCCCTGTACGGAGACATGTCGGTCAAGCACTCAGGCGAGGCCCATATGGTTTAGTGTTAGCTATTGATTAAATATGAGTGTATATATATATATATTTTATTTCTAATATATTTCTTTTTTTTAAATATCATTTATTGTTTTTCATTATTAAATATATTTGGTCTGTAACGATGATCCTTTCCCTGCTCGGCTAGCTAAATAGTCGGATCCAGGATAGGAGTAGGGAAAGATGCAAAAGATTAAATCTGTTGTGTTGTTTAATAATAACAATATATTTCTAATTTAATATTTAACAGAACGGGGACTCTGTTGTTAAAGCCCTGCTGAAACAGAAATCATTTTGCTTCGTGTTAAAAATACTTTGCCTTTACAATTAACTTTTATTTAAATTATCGCGGTTAACAAATTACGGGTATACTGACGGGATTTCGCTTAACAAGATTTCTGCGGTTGCGGTTGGCGGTCGCGGTCGAGGTATCGGTATGGTACGGGTTTTACAGGTCGGTGATGGATTTGGAGGTTAGGAGTTCATTCGGGACGGTGGAGTCGTGGGCGCACGACTACACTGTCTCGAATGCGCGGGATGACAGCAATTCCGATCGCCCTGTATGCTCACAGCAACGATCCAAATAGTGTCACTATAGTTTGAGATTATCCCTTGGATCTATAGAGTCGTGTGCGCACGACAAATATATATATATTTCGAGTGAAATAGTATATTAGAGCATTCTAAATGATAAAATATCTAAGATTTACTGATGTTTCATCTATCAAAGTTAAGAAGATTACTAATTATGTTTTCTATCCTTTCAATGTTAGCCAACTTTATTATGTTGTAACCCGACTCTCACGGCGAGGACGTGCTGGTAAGGTATTTTTTTCGAAAGTCGTATATACATATTTTTATTTTGTTTTATTAATTTTTAGCGCATCTATTTATTAAAATGCTGCAGCCGTTTTGTGTAATTTCATATTATGGTATTCAGCGTATGCATTTATCTTGAAATGCTGCAGCCGTTTCACGAAATTTCCTTTTGTGTATTTCAGCGCATCCACTTATTAAAATGCTGCAGCTGTTTTGTGAAGTTTTCTATTATAATTTTAAGCACATGCATATATCTTGTAACAAGGTGTAAATCTAATCAACGATTAATGCGCTGACTGGATCGCGCTCCCTCGTTGCGGCGGAGATCTCCTCGACGCCCGCGAATCACGCACGTTGCATGCGGCTATCCAAGCTGCTTCTTGTTGCTGGGTCTACGCGCCGCCTGGTGGGTGCACGGCTGCTCAACTACGTTAAATACTAATAAATAACGCCCGCGGAAGCGGCGGTATTCGCAGGAAGGAACTGGGATCGGAAATAAACGAGCGAGGTCGAGAATTAACGGAAAAAGCACGTAAAATAATAAGACTAGGTTATATTTTACTAGCGCGTCAAAAACGTGAATTTACACAACAGCTTTGCGACTCGCCGCGACGCCGAAATAATCGCGCTCGTACGCGTTTATCACCGTGAAGGTCGCGCGCGCCGGATCACCCTCGCGCTGGTGATATACACTCGCACACACACTCTATCACAGGCACTGCGCGTCACACAAACCTTCTCTCGGTGTTGATGCCACTCTGGTACAATCGCCGCCCTGACAAGCCAGCTCCGCACTGCAGGAATCGCTGCTCGGTCTCACGAGTCGGATCTGATGCTCGGTCTCACGAGCAGGATTGCCAGGATCTCCCAGGATACACCACACCGTCACACACTCAAACGAGGCTAGGCATAGCACTCCGAATAATGAACGATCTCGAATATCACGAGCGGAGTCGCGTGTTTACTCTTTCCGAGCCGAGAGCTATCTGAGCGCGCACCTGAAGGATTAGTCCGCGCTTGCTCTCTCTATCTCTCTTACTCCTATTGCCGAATTCGCACGTGTTTTTCTTCGCGCCCGCGAGTCTACGCTGTTTCGTCACGGCGCAGCGGTACTCATACCTCTACGAGTTGCGACGGGGTGACCGTCTAGTATTAAGAAGTTCTCTCTCTCTCTTTTCTACGTCACCCTATCAGAACTGCATCACCATGAGTTAACTCTCATAGATCTGGTATGCATTCTAGGTAGAGGAAGGTCGGAATCGGCCACATAGCCGTGCAATAGCAGCCGGGAGAAGGAGAGAGAGAATAGCCGGCTAACAGCTGAGTTAGCCGCTTACCGTAGAGCGCTCCCACCAGCCGCGCGACTACACGCACACGCTGGAGCTCACGCACGCTCACACCTAAGCCGCTCGAGTCAGAAGATAAGCCCGCCGCCGGGAGGGGGAAAACCTTGCGCCAGGCCGCGGCAGCAGATACTATACTGCTACTTGTATGTGTGAGGCGTTGAGTGTGTGTAAAAAGAATATTCACCTATGTAACTTAAAGAATTATTTATTTGTAATGTATGACGTGAGAGGTAGTATGTTACAGTGTGAAAACCCAACGATCGCACGAGAAAACATATGTAAATCGCCAAATGTAACGGCACTAGACCGATAACTATGTATTGCGCTTGTGTGAGTACTCTAGCAAGGTGTACCGTCGCGCCTCGGCCAGAGAATTCGCCCACTTGAGTTTTCGTCGCAGCCCAGAGAATATCCCTACGGTTTGGCTATTCGCTTCTAATTTAGAGTAGAGTCAAGTATAAGAGTGTGTTATTTTGTCGTGATTATTATAAGAACGAGGGAGAGGTACGAGAGAGAACTTCAGCCGGAAGGTAGCGTTTAATGGTAATATTTATAATATATATTGAGTGTGAGAGGATTAAGCCGGACGTTGCGAAAGCCGGAGCTTTACTGCCTCGTGGCAGCATTTTTGACGAGCCAAGATTTTGTAGTACCGGGTAACTGTGTGAGCGTTGTGTGCGAAAATGGAAATTGTAACTAGTGGAAGATATCACCTTAGAGCCTCGCGTTTATTATATTACAGCCGGTTTTGTTTAAGTAAAAATTTGTGAAGTGATAATCAGTCGAGTGGTCTAAGCTTATTATTTCCTATTTTCCCGATCGAACTCCCTCGGAGAGTAGAGTCTCGTAACCAGTCGGAGACGCGACCCCAAAACGTTCGCGGATAAATCGTCCGACCTGGCGCCTTCGAAATAAATACGGCCGGGCGTTAGTAGCTAATCATTGTTGAAAAGGAAAATAACGAGAGAAAATCCACCTCGTTACAGAGTTAACCGCGGTGCTCAACTCGTTACAATCTTAAAATGCTGCAGCAGTTTCACAAAATTTCCTTTAAAGTGTTCAGCGCATTCATTTATTAAAATAGTGCAGCCGTTGTATGAAATTTTCTATTATATATTTTAGCTCATGCATTTATCAATGTAATATAGGAAATATCAATATAATATAATTTTAAAATATAGGATGATTTTTACTCAAATTTTTACTCGAGGTAGCTGTGTCACTTTGTTGGTAAAGTTAGACACGAAATGTACTAGGTTATAAGTGTCAAATTTGAGTATAAAACCACTTATTAGCCATTATATCATGCTTGTTTACTACATAACTATTAGTAGTAGGTTAGACCCATTCTGAAACTTTACAGCTACTTTTTTACTATGAAAAGTTACTTTTTTATTGTGTTGAGGTCTTCGGAGTCCGGATCAAACAAAATTTTCAAATTTTAAAGTTTAAAATGCAAATAAGGTAGCCTTAACATATATATATATACATATAATAAGGCTTTAAAAGTATTTTGAATACAAAATTCTGAAAAATTCGCCCGTCGTACTTCTTCCTCTATCGTAAGTCTATCGGTGTCCTTGATCTCTAGTGTTGACTTGGAGATCTTGTTCTCAATCGTGCTTACTTGTCCGATTGCGTCTTGGATGGTTTTTTGCAATGACTTCATTTTGTCGTTGCTCTCACTCACCCCCCACCAGAACGCTATCTTGTCTTGTTTTACGGACGAACTTGACATCCGTATTTAGTTCTTCCGGCTTTGTCTGCACCTTCATTTGTTCCAGAATGTCAGCGTAGGTCTTGCCGTTCTCTGGTTTTATAAGAATAGGATCCGTCCTCTGACATGGAGCCTCTTCTTTCTTTTTCGGTTGGGTTTGTCCCAGTTTGTTCTGCTGTTTCTTTTTTGTCTTCCTGTCGGCACTAATCTATCACTACTATTAACTTATAAATTTTATATTTTATTATCATTACAATCCCTAAAATCTTTTATAAACCAATAAATCGTCATTAAAATTTAACAATATTTTTTGCTGCAACAGATTCGAATCAACGTATTCGAATGAAACTGAGTAGTTATTTAGATACGAATTTCTTCTATAAAGCATGGTCAGTATATTGAAAATATTATCTGGTAACACAACCGGTAATCAGAACAGGAAAAACAGACGATGTCTCCTCTCATTGTCAAGTCTTTATAGTCTCGCCGCCTACCTTTATAGGTATGATGGTTGGTATCTGCTTTCCTGTCAATAGAACAATTTCAGTCTTATCAAGCGCTAAAGTCTATTTGTGGTTTGCCATCCACCATAGCACTCTGCTCATGATCACGTTTAACTTCGCTTGCGCAATGCCCACATTCCGTGCTGTTATAACTCCGGCCACATCGTCTGCGTATCCAACGAGCATCACGTCCCCCAGCATTTCGAGTTTTATAAGCCCGTCGTACAAGATACCCCAGAAGTCCGGCCCCAAGATCAAACCCTGTGCTACTTCCGCAGTTATAGGCCTTTTTCTACGCCCTTCTTTTGTGTCGTACATAATAACCAGATCCTTCAGATAATCTTCCGTAAAGCGCATAATGTATCGCGGCATACCGAAGGATTCTAGGGCAGCGAGTATGTCGTTCCATCTTGCCGAGTTGAACTCGCTTTTTACGTCTAACTTTCTTTACCGTGTCTGTTATCTCTCTGATAGCTCCTATGGGTTGATCGCCCTTTTCTAAAGCCATACTATTTATCGAAAAGGCCTCCTGCTTCGGGGACTGCGCTTAGTATTCGCGGTTTTACCAGAGCTTCCCCCGTCTTTTCCATTGTGTCTAGAAGACTCAGTGGTCTATAAGAGGTGTCCTTGCCCGCGTCTTTTTTTGGTTTTTCAATTAGTTCGAGTCTCGCTCTTTTCCACCGCTCGCTCAAAACTTCATGCACCAGACACTAGTTGTACATCTCCAAGAGCAGTTCAGGCCGTTGCAACGCGACTATCCTGAGCACCTCCGCGGGGAGGTCATCCAATCCCGGTCCCCTACTACTCTTGAGGGACGAAGTTGCCGCGATAAGTTCGCTTTCTGTGAAAGGAGGTATCTTGTCTGCCAGTATTTCCGTCGCTTCTGTCTGTGGTCTGATGGGATGTGTGGGAAACAGCCCATCGATTACTTTTTCCATCGTTTCTGCTTCCATAGATTCCAAATGGGTCTTTCTCTACGTCGTCGATGATCTTTGCCCAGCAGCGATGCTTACTCTCTATTATCGCGTTTCTGAGAATTTTCTGCGATTCGTCCTGTCTTACGGGCAAGTCCCAAGCTTCAGGTCTTCTCTGCTTCCAGGCTCTTTGAGCCCTTCGTCGAGCGTGAAAATTGTTTTCCTGTGTTCTGCAATTTCCTCTGTCCACCAGTACACCGGTTTCTTCTGGTGGCTGGTTGAGACCCCGGGCGTAGTCGTTTTCCAGAACTTAATTATCAATTTAGTAGTTCTCTCTACTAATGTCTCTGCTCTTTCGCGTACACTTAATTCGCGTGGAATCCCGTTGGATCGGAGGTTCGTACTTTGAATTAAGTCCATGAGGGTTTGTCGGTTGGTTCATGCGTCAGGTATTCCATCTTGGCTTCCGACTATAGGTACTCCTTGTCCCGTTTTCACAGTTTTCGTTGATGTTGAATAAAATATACTGGTGGTCGCTACCTGTATATTCTTCCGTGACGTGCCAGTCCCGTATATTGCAGATCGTCGTTTCGATCGCAAAGGTTACATCCGGTATGAATTCCCCAAAACCTGTCCTACTGAAAAAAATCACATGATTATCACGCACGGCGATTCATTCGCAGAATAAATCGCCGTTAAAAGCTTGTAATTTGCTGCTTCGAACGGTAAAGTAAAGTGTGCCCATAATTGTCCTCAATTATGAACGCTTTTGACAAGATGAAGCAATTGATAAACATTATATATCATCGCCGTTAAAGAATACATGTCTCCAACCTCCGCAACAAACTTATATAACATTTTATTCGCTCTATTTAATTCAGAATATGTGATTCTCGTTCCCAAGCAAATCCAGAGATTCAACTAATAGCGCCTAATGTTGCATAATTTTTTTATTTGTTAGTACTGTATTTCAAACAGGTGTACTATAGAACAGAAGCCAATTCTCCCATTCTGTGGCTCTCCAGTCAATACGCTGTGATAATGGTCTCGATAATCTTCCGATTGCATGAGGTGCTTTGATTGAAATTAATAATGCATCCATATATTGTATGTCTGGAACTGTAACATGTTGAAGTATTCTTTCTGTGAATTGGGACGCTACTCTAGCTAAAAAGCAGTGCATGTAATCAGGAGTAAATCCATCTATGATATCAAAATTTTTTTAATTTATAAGCAGTGATGCGTTTACAACTTTAAAGACACGTTTTTGCGTACAACTGCTTCTCTTGCATGTTCAACAACTGATTCTGTAGTTCTTTTTTTCAAAAATGGAATGATAAATGGATACCTCATGGATCCACCATAATACTGACCTGGGTGCTAACACCAACCACTGCCATATTTTCCATTAAATAGAGTAGTACCATTCATTGATGCACAAGCGAGTGTATCAACGCATGCAAGCAATATGAACAATTTAATTTTACGATGTTGATTTTTAATCGTAGCTGATATTCCTATGGTTGATAAATGATTCATGCTTTCAACAAATGCATCAAGAAAAACTGACATTTCTGGTTTGCTTGTGCCAAACCATAAACCAGTAACAATTGTACTGTTTAACTTTTCGTGAATTAGAATTTCATTCAGCATTATATAAATAGGCCAAATAGATACATTCGAAGATTCAAAAACTGGTGCACGATCTGTATTAAAGACTGCTGTTGTGTGCGCATGTCGATCAATTTTATCTAAGTTATTCAGAAAATGTTTGTAACATTCCCCATTATAAATATCTTTTATGACATTTGGTTCGTAAATTCTTTCAGACACAATATAATCATAATAATTTTCGTGACTTTCTATATAATCACAAATAGCATTTGATGGATTTACTATAGCAAAGTAACACGAATTCAAAGGATTAGATACATCTATTAAGCTATTACAATTCCCACAGTTGACAGATTTATTTGATTTTTCAAATGTACCTATGTACATTGAGCAAGTCAGACATACTGCGTAAAAAGTTAAAGTATTTTCATTCTTACATAATTGATCAAATTGATACTTTGATTCTGATAAAATATTCTTACTACATAATATATTTATAAACTTTAATAAATTTAATATTCCTGTAATTGATATTTTATTTGACACAGAATACTCCAAAGCCATAAAAAGTAATTCTGCTGGAGAACTATTAACAGTTAAATTAAGAGATTCAAAAAAGTTTGTATCATTAAAAAACTTGTTAACATCGTTAGAATCTTCATTGTCATTTCCTTCTAAAATCTTTAGCAGTTCTTCATCGCTCGAATAACTCAATATATCAGACTCATCATTAGTATCAGTGACCTATAAAAAATTCGAATTATTTAATTATTTCTTCATATTAAAATATGTTTTCACTTTAAACGTGAATTTTAGGTTAAAACTTGTCATAAAAAGCAATTAAACTTTTTTTTAATACAGATTTATAAAACGTGATCGGTATGAAATTAGATTATGTTCTAATGGTTTTCATTATTTTACTCTCGCCTTAACTGTAATAGCCAATTTTTTTCCTGAAAAGTGAAAGAAAGTAGCTGTTTATTACCTCGGTCTGAAATTGTCACCCTTAAGTCGATGCTATTGCACAAGGTTGTTAATTAATTAATGATTCAAATGAGATTTAATATAATAGAGAGGTCACTCTAATTCATAAAAAAATTATGAACTCGGAAAACCGGAGGACTAGAGAATCGGAGAAACGGAGAACGCCAAAATGGATTTTTCTTTAATGTAATAAGGGACTATCTCGTTGTTAACGAGCGGATCACAAGTTGCTCGAAATACAAAAAGCAAGGTTTAGCGTTTATAATAGAATGCTATATGAGCTCTGTTCGCTAGTACGGTTACGTTGATACTGCTTATTTAAATTGCCAGCGCGCTTATATACTAGGTCTGCGCGATCCTTACGGTTGATTATCGACCGAGCGATTCGACCATTGAGACTGCTGTAGTGTTTCTGTGTAGTCGGTTGTTTGGTGCTGACGTGTAGCCATTGCTGTCAGCGTCGGCCCTTTGGATGGATGGAGTCGGCCCTGTAGTGAATATTTTTATCCCATCCTTCCCCCCATCAGGTACTTCACCAGATAAGGAAGGTAGTTCCCTACTCTTAGGTAGAGCTATCTGGTTCCAGACTCATAGTGAGATGGTAGTACCTCACATATCAGTCTGAAGCAACGTGGTTTACCTAAGGGTGTGAAGCATGCATAGTGTATATTTCCTACTCATCTTCTACAACAAACGAGCAGCTCTTGGATCTTCCATCTAGTGGATCTTCCACTTCATAGAATAGGGAAGGCGTATGTCTACTTAACTGATAGATGCGGAGTGGATCTAAGTCAATCATCATTCTCCGAGTGTATATCTCTCCTCATGACTAACCCCGAGTCACGAATCTAACGCGGCTGCGTAGTAACCTATCGCGGACCGTTTAATTGGCGCCAAACAGAGACTCGGGTTTTATATAATAAGGGGTGATTATTCCAGGGAGATCATTGGGACACTTAAACATTTAATTTGACATCAAAGGCTAAAAAACTCCACAACGCTGAATAATTCCCCTTTTACAAATATCGCTTGCAGAGCAACAAATACACAAACGAATCGACAATCTGTGTGAAGCAATCTAGGAGCTAACCAAGCACAGCACGCGTGATCTCGAATACATCAAAAAGCTGGATCGAATTGTCGAAACCTAACATAGGAATATCTGGAAATTCGACAACAACCTACGTGTCATAGAAAAAGGATTTAACAAATTAATCGAAGAGAAGCCGAAACCATCAAACTCATCACTAAAATCTCGACGCTAACGAATAAAAGATTCAGAATTGTGAACGGGCCACTCGACTCATTCAAACGTGAGCTGTCAAAGATAACCGACGGAATGAGCAAATTAACGCTTCACGAGACCGTATGTAATCTACTATAATACTTGGTATCTCTTAGTATTAAATAAGCGGATCCGCGTTAATTCGAGGACTCGCAGAAGCCACGTGGGATTTCAACGAGTTCCTGGTGTTATTTATAGACGATCTCATGATCAAATTGCGTACGTTCGAAGAACACATCGAGCATCTCGATAAACTGTATGAAAGATTTATCAAACACAATTTACAGTTATATTCCAAATAATCTAAATTTTCTGTGAAGAAATAGAGTTTCTCGGACGTTATATTTCCGCAAAAGAAATAAGACTGGATCCGGAGAAAATACGTACAGTTCGTAATTTCAAGACTAAAAAATCTAAAACAGCTACAAAGCTTTATTGGATTTATAAATTTTGAAAAAATGTATTGTTCCATTGGACAACTGAACATCAAGAAGCGTTCGAAAAAATAAAAACGCTTTTTGATGATCAGTATTAGTAGCTAAACAATGCGGGTCCCCATCCCTCCCCTCCCCTATCACTCGACCCTTCGACTCACCTGTGCAAGTGAGAGAGCAGAGCTGCATGACCACAGACTCAGGGGTAGCCACAGAGGGGGAGGGAAGTATACTCCTGGAGAACTTTCTCAAGGAGGCAGCTCAAAGTCAAGCTGCAGTACTGATAAGCTGCGCCTGCTCGTATGCCGGGTAGCGACAGAGGCAGGGACCTGCAGCTTACTCCTGGGCATTATCTAGGGGGCTGCTCAAGATCAAGCCGTGGCATGCTAGCAGCGCAACATCTCCGCACCACCGCTACGCATTAAAATATTCTAGCGTGAAGCATGCAGCTAACCGCGCGCGCGGATCAAGTTACAGCGCAAGCGTGTTTATCTACATGCTCTTTCATACTGCAAAGCTATTTTGCGTATGCTCAAGAGCTCTCTTTATCTTTCACGGTGCAGTGATGATGCGTCACTGGCTAAAGCATGCGTTTGATATTCAATGTAGCTTTTAAACGCAGCAAAGTATACAAAGGTGACTTCGGGCAGCATACTCCCAGGTAACAAAGCGCGGATCAAGTAACGCTCTAGCCACTCATGCGGCTAATGCGCGTTATCCTCGTACGCTGCATTGCCAAATTATCAAAGCTTAAACAAAGCTAAATTAAACTAACAAGCCACACCAGCATCCCGATAAACATATGATACAGTTTTCTTGCACCAACGACGATCGTGGCGGAGCGGTCTACGTTGTTTTGCAGTATTCTTATGCACTCGGGTTCGAGTCCGAGTCTCGGCTAATTTATTTCTTTTTTCCTATTTGCTTATAAAATGTTTATAATATGTAATAACAATAAGAAAAACTAAAGAATAAATTATTAATTTGTATTCCTAAAAATCAACAAGCTTCATCGTATACTTTTTTTTTAATAAACGATTGAGAAGTAAATCATACCTATATTTATTGCAGGCCCACCGTATACTTACCTAAATTTAAATATGATTGCAGAAGCAGAATGACATATTGCATTATTATTGTATACTGTATATTTTATCAGCAAGTAGAAAAAAGAAAAAAAATTTGTCGGGTAAAGGACATGAACCCGAGTGCATAAAATAGAAGGCAATGACGTAGACCGCGCTGGCACGATCATCGTTGCTATGGAAAAACTGAAAGTAGCATATGTTTATCGGGAGGCTGAGGTGGCTTGTTAGTTTAATTTAATTCTGTTTAAGCTTAAGCTTAATTTTTTTGTCTCATTGTAATCGTGAAAACGTTATCGTACTAATAAAATAATGTAAATTTATTTAAAATTATATTTTTTCGTTACGCATAAATCTATAAATAATTGTAGTTACACATTGCAGGTCCCCTACGTACTAAAAGAATAATATATATATATATATATATATATATATATATATATATATATA
>QLYP01000572.1:70559-81088 GCA_016647725.1 Nasonia giraulti
TATATATATATATATATATATATATATATATATATATATATATATTCTTATTGTTATCACGTATAATAAACAGTTTATAAGCAAATAGAAAAAAGAAAAAAGTTTGCCGAGGCTCGGACTCGAACCCGAGTGCATAAGAATACTAAGCAACAACGTAGACCGCTACGCCACGATCGTCGTTGGTGCAAGAAAACTGAAAGTAGCATATGTTTATCGGAAGGCTGGGGTGGCTTGTTAGTTTACTTTAGCTTTCTTTAAGCTTAAGCTTAATTTGTTCGTGTCAGTTTAACCATAATCCGTCTGAAAAATTAAAGTTTTTAATTATGAGAGTTGATTTTATAGAGACGATCATGACCACTGACATTAAGGGCTTAGAGTTTATCAGTGTTTGTTCATAAATATTTATTGTTTATTAATCATATTCACCGCGTAAGCGCGAATCCTTGACAGTTACCGCCACCTATGTAATTTCTCCTCTATGCTCTGCCACGCCGCGATGTGATTGTGCACTCTATGCTTCCCTCTTCACCGCTGCTGCTGGTGGGGAAGCTAGTAATTGCGTGCGACCGCCCCTACTTCTTCTTCACTGCTGCTAGCTAGATGCGTATAGTTTGGAGCAAAAACCGCAGGGCAGCGCTAGCTTACGACTGCATATCGCATGGCTTTCGCCCATGCTCATTGGCAATCTCTGCTCTAATCTCTGATAATACAGAGACGGATAGTTTAATATATTAATTGGATGTTATATATATATATATATATATATATATATATGGGTTGTTCCACGTCAAACGTAACAAAGCTCTGCCCAAAATTTCTTTTGATCTAAAAATTTTTAAAAATATGGAAAATTTATCATTTTTTATGTACTTTCAACTAGTGAGGGGCGTTTTTTAAAATTTTGTTCCCAGACGGAGCTACGCGTTCCCTAACCTTAAAAATTACTACTTTACGAAACGATCAAGCTGTCAGAAATCACAGGGGCTCAGAAAAATTCTAAGCAACGACTATTTTCATATATTTTGAGCTGCTGAACAAGAATCCAACGGTATTTTTTACCGATACCTCAAGCGTTCGTCCCTAACCTCAAAAAACACCCCCCGAAATAGCATTTTCACGCAGTTGAGAGGTTTATCCTGTGATCGACGGGAGGAAAATTATTGACAGAGAGTATTTTTATGTATTTTGTCCTGCTGAACACGATACCAGCCGTCTTTTTTACCGATACCTAAGTCCCTAACCTCAAAAATCCACCCAAAATTATTGACGAAGGCTATTTTTATGAATTTTGAGCCACTAAATTTGATCACGAAGCTTATTTCTTTTGGTTTCTAATAGTTAAGTGCATTCAATTAAAACCAAATGTCTTTAAAACCTAAATAATTAGATGGGCGTACCTTTACTTTATACCTGTTAAAATCATTTTTGGTCGTGTATACTGATTCATGGATTCAAAGAAATAAATAGATGAAATGGACTGATTCCTTTTGAAAATGATTGAAATACCTGTCATTTTAGAAAATTTATTGATTTAATTAACTCGATTACGTCAATTCCATATGGCGTTCATAATGACCAAATATTACTAAACTTCATAAGTAATCAGAACAAAGCCCGCGTTGTAATTGAATTTATTCTGAAAAGCCTTAGTTGGGATATTCTAAAAATTACCAAAATAAAAAAGAAATTTAGCTGTTTAGCTATAAAATTATACTAAAAATAGTAGAGAACCGTGAAGAAGCATGCTTTACAAGATTTTACAGATTTCTACCCGTTTATATGAATGAAAATTTAAGTAATATTGGAAAAAACGATAAATAAACGATCGAATGTCCACACTTTTTGTGGTGTTATAACACATGTTGTACCTATCTTATAAGACATTTAAACCTTAATGTTGGTGAAAGTAAGATTTCGATCCGGACTACGACCACCAATATATATATTCTTTTTTCCTATTTGCTTATAAAATGTTTATAATACGTAATAACAATAAGAAAAACTAAAGAATAAATTATTAATTTGTATTCCTAAAATTCAACAAGCTTCATCGTATACTTTTTTTTTAATAAACGATTGAGAAGTAAATCATACCTATATTTATTGCAAGCTCATATATATATATATATATATATATATATATATATATATATATATATATATATATATATATATATATATTTAAAGGGGCAATATCCTATAATAAAAAATACAATCATTGTTGTCATAAAAATAAGGTTATTGTTGATGTGTCACAGACGCACACGTCTGCAACGCGAGGAGCGAGATAAGTCAGCTCAGTGGTTAGAGCACAGGCCTCTGGCTCTCAGGTCCGCGAGTTCGAGTCCCGTCGTCTACTTTTTCGCTTTCAACTCTGTCTCCTCTCCGTTTGTAACAGATGATAACGCATCATCCTCAAGAATTAAAGGATCTATTATTTCAATATAATTAAAAAAGTATTAATGTTAAGAAAAATATAAGAGGCTACAATAATTCATTTGCATTTGCCAGTTTTGGGTTTTAATTGGTATACTTTAATAATCCAGGGACGCACAAGTATTAAAGATATGTGGACAGGTATATCATAATTCATATTCATTACATTCGAATGAAAACGAAGACCCGAAATATGGCTAATTGTATATTATTGACAATGAAATTGCAAATAAATATAGGGCCAATAACTATAAAATTGATAAACCCGATTTAAACATATTAGAATTTTTATGTACTTTTTTGTCTTTAAACAATCCTTATCCAAAAGCGTATAAAATGATGTATGAAATAGAAAATGACGAAAATATTTATGCTCATAATAATAATATAACACCTCCTGAAATAGTAATGCCGTTAACACGTAATAATCATACAAAGAATAAATCATATTTCGCAACATGTAATGAAGTTGCTGTTGTATATATAGGAAATGATGGCGAACCTCCGTTAGACCGTGCTATACGTATTTATCCAAAAACTAAAAAAACCAGAACAAATAAATATTCTCAGTAAACATCTTGACCCAATGACATATCGTTTGATATTTCCTTTTGGTCATCAAGGATGACAACCTGATATAAAATGTACAAAAAAAATATAAAAATGATAATATATCTACACTACAGTTTTATTCATATAGATTAAGCATACGTGGTGATTTCAATCCTTATTTGAATTTTTCAAATTTATCATAACGATTCATTGTTGTTGTTTGGACAACGATCGAAGAATGTCGATTATATTACTTACGTACTCACCAAGCACAATTAAGAACTGAAATGTATAAAGGATTCATGGATTACGTTTCCAATCGGGCAAATATTGTTAATTCTCGAATTGGAAAGATGGTAATATTACTATCATGTTATATAGGTAGTCCTAAATCAATACAACAAAATTATTTAGATTCAATGACTTAACTACAAGTCGACGGAAAACCAGATATTTTTATAACAATGACGTGTAATCCAAATCAGAAAGAAATTTATCTCAAGAGTCTTCCATGTGTCACGGACGAGCCCCAGGCTCTCCGGTGACGGCTCGGGTCGCCGCTGCCGACGGCGCATGCAATGCTCCGTCAGCAGAGAACGGCGGACTCGGAGAGTTCGCACGGGCAAAGGTGCATCGGGTTGCACCTTCGCGCGTGCGACCGCTAACCGTCGACGAGCCGCGTCGACGGCAAAGCGGGCAGTTGATCGGCGGCAGAGCTCGCGAGCGGAGCTCACAACCTGCAATAAAGTTTACTAGAGCAAGGTCAGTCGTTGTCTTTGGGGCAGGACCCCGTCATCACCCGTCACATCTGGCATCCCTTAGCGGGGCCCCGAAAAACGACACCTGCAAATCGATTTAAATTAATCGGTTACCGAGTCTAAATAAAAGAAAGAACGATAAGCAGTGCTTGTGAATATTCGAGTGTAAATTCGCAAGAATCTCAAGAAGCTCGTAAGCCTCGTGCCGCCAAAGCTCCAAAAACAAAACTCGGAGCTCCACGAAAAGGAAGCTGAGGTCACAAAAAAAAAGTGGCTCCAACTCGCCCGTGTGACTTTGAAGAAAATCAGTCAAACGGCCTCAGCACCGGACACCCGCCGGCGTGCGTTACCTGGGCCTCAACGAAGCCAACTGGCCACCATCCTATCTGGGCCACCGAGGACCAGCCGTCGGTGCGCGGGTCAACCACGGAAGCAGCCACCACGCGCGCTCAATAGCAGGCGCGGACCAGCCGTCGGCGAGCGCGATCCATCGGACAACATCTCGCAGATAACATCCACCATCAAGACATCATGCGCCCAACCTTCGTGCTTATCATCGCAATGTAAGTTGTCCATGATATTTTTACGTAGCTTGGCTTCCGGGTAGGTCGCGGTACAGCCGCATTTTGTTTATTTTGTTTTATCATTTCCGGGTCTTCGTGTAAGTTTAGGGAGTCTTTAGCATAAGCTGAGTGCGCGTAACGCAGCGAACATGGCCCCGTCTGGCCTCATTCACGCGGCGTGGCAGGCGGTAAAAAGCTCTAAAACCGAAGAGAGAATGCAGCCGAACACCGGACCAAAAAAGCAGTTTAAACGGGCTAGAGCGGTTTTTAGAATTACGCGAAAAATGTCGCCCAGAACGCAAAGAGCCACAGCGACTGCGTTAAGGTCCCCGGTCAGCGACTCCAGCAGCGCGTGCAATGACCACCTTTGTTCTGGTCGATCGAAACGGGGTTGAAAGGCATCTCAAAGGGACGCAATAGAAAAGCGCATGAATGAGGGCCGGTACACCGATAAACCGGAATTATCGGACGAAGAGAGTCCCGAACAAGGCCTCAGAGAAAACAGCGTTATTCTACGGTCTAGCATACTCCCGAACGATGAAAATAACTGCGCGCTGAAGCTCGGAAGCGCGGCACAGCCAAATGAATTAAAGAGCCTGGAAAATAGGCTAGGCAATCTATGCTTAAGCGAGAACACCGTTCGCGAAAATTTTTTCGGCGATATGGGGAATCCGTTGGAGGTGCCCGAGCGACTTGCTATTAACGAGCGATGTCAGAACGGAATGACGAATTTAATGGGCATTAAAAACATCGTTTGGAAAAATGCGGATTTAATCGCGGGGGGGGCCAACTCCCAGCAGCGGTAAAAATATCGCAGCCACTGCAGAGCAGGAAGCGATCGACCAAGGCTCAGCACCGGCGTGCCCAGAGACACTACCATATAGCCCACGCACATTCGAAAAATCTGCAACCCAGGCGCCGGGCGAGAGACAGGGCGTCACTATCGAACAGGTGAAAGAATTAATCGAGCAAATGGTCTTGAGCCGTAGCTCGAGCAGAAGGTCCTCAGTGAGTAGCAGAATTTCCACGCGAAAGGATGAGCGCAAAACCCGGTGCGTAAATCGTGTCCAAGAGCACGCCTGACTACCAACGGCAGCAGTAAAAAAAATTTCTAGCCCGAGGAAACCGCAAGTTGCCCACGCCGGCTCGACGATCCCAAATTTAAGCAAAGATCACCGATTGCATGTCTATCAGCACAAGGCCATCGTCGAAAGCAAATTAGAATTCGAATCGGGGCTCGAGCTCAGTGCGATCAGCTGCGCAAGCCACAAAGCTCGCGGAAAAGACCTGCGGAAGCGAAGCAGCTCTCCGTCGGACGAGTCAAGCAGCTGTTCAGATACGAGCAGCTATCTCCGCAGAGAGTCTCGCTCACATAGGCGCAGAAGCCGCCCGATTCAGCGAACGGCCTACCCGAGTGATAGCGAGGTCCGAGGCGCGCCGCGGGAAACCGGAGTGAAGTACGCGCCGAAACTCATATCACGGATTAGCTTGCGCAGTAGTCGGACCCGCAGCAACTGTCGCGAAGTAAATTTTTATACCCTAGCTCCCGCGGAGGGCAAATGCGACGCGCAGCGGGCGATTAACTACCGGGAGAAGTACAGCCGCCGGCCAGGCAGGGCATGCGCGAGAAACACGCGATTCCAGCGCAGTCGAAGCGCGAGTGCGTCTAGCGAGTCCGACGAGTACAGCCGACATAGCGGCAACAGCAACAACAGTCGTCGTCGGCGTAGTGATAGCGATAGCAGCCGCGGTAACAAAAGGGATGGCGACGATAAATATCGAAAGCGCGGGGACATAAATAACGAGAGACGGCGCAAGCACGGCGACGACGAAGATAGAAAGCGCGATCGACCAAAGCAGGACAGGAGCGCGTCCGGTAATCGCGATAGGTACAGGCGCGAAGATAGAAAATTAAAAAGCGATAAGCGTAGGCGCGGCAGCGAGAGTGAAAGCGATGCAAGTCGCAAGCGCCGAGACAAATCCAGGCATAGCCATCCCTCTCGTCAAAAGAAGTATTCGGATGACGAGGATAGCGAAGCCGAACTAGTACATCCCTCGGTTGCAGAGGCTGCCGTAAGGCGAATGACCTTTCACCAAGCGGCTAGCTACGTACCTTACTTTGACGGAGACCCCGACAATCTGTCAATTTTTTGCAACGCGGTCCGCAAAGTGCAAAAGAAGTTTGGACCCGAAAATGAGGAATTCCTTTTGATGCACGTCGCTAATAGGCTGCAAGGAAAGGCCACGGAGGGATATCGCTCACGAACAGCCCGTTATAAAACTATCGATGAATTTTTGCGAGATCTGACCCTACATTTCGCGAACATCGGCGTCGCCCACCAAATACAGGGTGAAATTCGCACGCTTCAACAGGGCGTATTAGAATCGGCAAACGACTACGGCATGCGTGCCGAAAAATTATATAATAGGTTGAGAACAATTATAGGATGTGCCCCGGATATATCCGAATCCGATAGGGCGTCTAAATTACAGCAAGCAGTCATCGAAGCCCTCGAGCAATTTTTACTCGGCCTAAAGTCTCCGCTCAATTTCCTGGTACAGCTTAAGCAGCCAAAAACGTTAAACCAAGCAATAACATTCGCCATCGAATACGAAGGTAAACAGGGTACGAGAAACGCGCCTAGTAACATCGTGAGTCCTGTAGATCCGGTGGCACAACTGCGGTTATTATTAAGCGAGGGAATTCTTCCTAAATCAGCACAGACTGTCAACGAACCACCGCCACAAACAAGTACCACGCAGGAGAATCAGCAAGGCGCAGAGAAAATGTGCGGTTACTGCCAAACAGACACGCACAATACGGAAGATTGTCGTACGCTGATGTTTCATGCAAAAAACGGAAGGATCTCGCGGCCCCCTCGCAAACCTAAAAAGAATGGCAACAGGGATCGCCGCTACAATAATAAAAATAACAACAAGCAGAAAAATGGTAATAATAGCCCGGACAACGCAACAGAACACGGCAAAAATTTAAACTAGATAGACAAAAAGAAAAAGCTGTGAACGAAGCGGCAACTAATAATCAGCCCACAAAAAATCCAATGGTAGTGGAAACCCAACAGAATATAAAATCAAAATCTGAAGAAAAATCCGAAGTCGCGTTAAACGAGAAGTTCGAGACTGCTAAGGTTAGATTTTTACTAGCTGGAAGACAACCTCCAATCGTTAAACTAAATAGCCCTCAGCTAAAAGAGGGACAAGGTACATTCTACGCTGACTCAGGGGCGGACATCTCCGTCTTAAAAAGAGGAAAATTAGCGGCATGCTATCCAATAGACACGAGCAAAATTATCAAGATCCAAGGCGTAACGCCAGGAGCATCGCACACGCTGGGCCAGGCAGTAATAAAACTGCAAGGGTTGGCTTGCAACGTCCACATAGTGCCCAATGACTTCCCTATAGAAAACTCGGGAATCATTGGGTGGGACATCATAGACGCGCACAGAGGTTGCGTAGATGCAGCCGACCAATGCCTAAGACTCGGCAAAGAGCAAATTCCGTTCGAGTCTGATGAGCGTGTGACGATACCCCTAAGGGTGAAGATGATAATCGGAGCTCGCGTCAAAATAGCGACGTGAAAGTCGGGTGGGTGCCCATAACAAATATCCATCCCGACATCCTCTTTGGTAATTTCGTAGCCGAAAACAGAAACGGCAGAGTCTATGCGGAATGTATCAATACTAGCGATGAAGAGATTTCGATAGCAAACCCAGTAATCGAACTTCTCGAGTGCGAGACAATGGAAGAAAATCCGCTGTATCAGGCCGATGGGGACGGCTCAGCTGAAAGTACCGCCAAGTTCACGGCAAATCTGCGGCGAATGTTCAACATAAGTAAGAAAGTCGAAAAATATAAGGAGGTAGAGTCCCTAAATAGAAGACTTCTCGCCGACGAACAAGCTAGAATAGAACGAGTCGAAAAAATCCTAAAACTGGCAGACTTGGAGGGATGCAACGACGAGGAAATCGGTTATATACGGGAAATCATCAGCGATTTTCCAGGAGTGTTTGGGCTAGACGGCGAGCCACTGCCAGCTACGCACCTGCTTAAACACAAGATTGTACTTAAGTCAGACAAACCGATTAAAAGCAATCGATTTTGATTTCCGCCAGCCCTAAAAGAAAACATGCTCAGAGAGCTAGAAAAGCTCCGCGAGCAAGGGATCGTCGTACCCTCAAATTCTAACTATTCGTCGTCACTATGGATCGTGCCAAAAAAGCCCGACGCGCAGGGAAACAAGCGGTTCCGCCTAGTGACTGATTTTAGAGCGCTCAATGAAGAAATAGAAGGCAGTTGTCACCCTCTACCTTTCACGAGCGACATTTTAGAACATTTGGCCGCAGCGAACTATATTACCGTGATGGACCTAAAGCAAGGGTACCATCAGATAGAAATGGACCCAGAATCGGCCCATTTGACCGCTTTCTACGCTCCTGACGGGAGACATGGCAATCAGCTGTTACAGTTTAGCAGAATGGCTATGGGCCTGAAGGAGGCGACTATAACATTTACGAAAGCAATGTCATTGGCCATGAAGGGCTTGCAAGGCGAGGAAGTCGAGATATATCTCGACGACCTCATGGTCTTTAGCGAGACACTGGATGAACACAAAGAGAGGCTGCGTCGAGTACTAGGGCGATTGCTCGAGGCTAATATGACAGTCGAGCCCAAAAAATGCCAATTTTTAAAACAAGAGGCTCATGTACTCGGGCATATAGTGGGCGGAGGTCGTATTTGCACCGATTCCGAGAAAACACGGGCGATGGCTAAATATCCAGTGCCAACTGACGCGAAGAAACTGAAACAGGCGGTTGGCCTATTCAGTTATTATCGGCGATTCATCAAGGACTTCGCCAAAATCGCTAGGCCACTGTTCTTGCTCCTACAAAAAGACGCAGAATTTATCTGGGGCGAGGAACAAGAGACCGCGTTCAACATATTGCGAGAACTCATGTCGAAAGAACCAGTGCTTAAAGCTCCCGATATGTCGCAGCCTTTCATTGTCACGACAGACAGCAGTGATTGGGCCCTCGGCGCAATTCTGAGCCAGGGAAAACTTGGCGCAGACCAACCGTGTGCCTACGCTTCACGCTGCTTGAAAGGCAGCGAACTAAAATATCCCATATACGACAAGGAGCTGTTGGCAATAGTGTTTGCAAAAGAGCAATTCCGCTATTATCTGTACGGTAGGAAGTTCACAGTCGTGACGGACCACGAGAGCTTGAAGCATTTTCATAACACTAAAAAGCCGGACTTGAGGTTTCATCACCTCAAAGCCGCCTTGGTCGGCTATGATTTTGACATAGTGTATCGCCCCGGCGAAAAGAATGCCAACGCAGATGCTCTTTCGCGAAATCCGGTGATCACGGATGGGCAAATTAATCCGGACCTTCCTCCAGCGGAGTTATACAAACTGGCCAATAAGCAAATCTTAGAAAGCCCCGATGAAGAAGCAGGTGCCCCTCCGGGAAGAATATTTCGGACTCGCGCCATAAAAAGGCAAGGTATCGATAAAGATCGTAAAATAAAATTGTCGACAACCAGTTCAGCAAGCTCAAACAAAAGCACGCGTATAAGAGCGAAGCGCAAGCCGAAGCGCGTGATCTACAAGGCGGGCGAATACTTAGCGATAAGAAACGTCGAAAACAGCTTTTATATAGGCCGCATACTCTTAGACGTCCTCGACGGCGACGAGGTTGTGAATCTGCGCTGGTTAACTGAGATCGATGACTGTAAAGGTACGTACAGACGCGATTATTGCGGAAAAATAAACGTAGAATGCATTTTGGCCTGCGTGGTCATCAAGCAGGTGGGAAAAAACATGTATCGCCTAGAACCAAACGAGAGCAAGCGCATCGAAAGTATTCTAAGAGAGTCGATCGAGTTCTGCGAGGCAGCGAAAATTGGCCGGCGTGAAGTCAACGAAAGCTTAATTGACGAAACATCTGACTCAGACATATCGATGCAATCGATATGCACCTCTGTCGCTGCAAGCAGCAGGGGTGGCGTAAAGTTGCCTCCCGACCTTCAAAAATATTTAAGCTACGTCGAGCCAGCAGGCCCCGTAACTCGCAGTGCGAAACAAAGCGCAAAAGCAACAGAGCTATACGAACCTAGTGCATCTAGTAGCAGCGATACCGAGAGAGCAGCATCGCCCTCAGGAAAAACGCATGCAGACTTAGAATCTCTGCAGAGCTTT